>LBNU01002463.1:19428-42308 GCA_014162995.1 Artemisia annua
GAATTATTATTTATTCGAGTCCCCGTGTCCGAGTCATGACTTCCCGGTCCACATAACTAGTCAAAGTCCAAAGTCCATGTAACGGCATTGTTGAAGCCAACCAAGACTAGAAAGTCAAGGCGACCTCAACGTGCACCAAGTCTCAAAGAATGTATCGTCATAACATAATCAATCCAATATATCCCGATATCCAATCCACAATTCACAAACTACAACAATGTGAGGCCGTCTACGGCTCTCGTACTAACCTATCTCCGTCATTCTAAAAGTTCTCATCCTTATAACTCCGGTAATCACAAACCAAACACTCCATTACTCAAAATCACAATAACAACAAACGTTACTCACAATATATATACATGTATATAACCATTTAATTTCATAACCAGTCATATAGCCAAAATATCACATCGTCACATTATAACATTATTTCACACAAACACTTATCGTCAAACAACATATACCATTAATCAATATATTTATCGCCAACTAACGTATTCAACTAACATTACCTCAAGTCAAGCCAAAGTCAACCAATATATCACAACAAGTTGAAATGTTACCAATTATAGCCGAAAACCATAACGGCAACCATTTATGTCTAAACCCAATTAAATCATGACAATTGCAATCAAAACAATAATATATCAAGAATAACAACATAAGTCGGCCAAAAGGACCATTGCCGAGACCAATTGGTCTCGCTTGGCTGCCAACGAACCAAAACCCACGGCCCTTGGCCTTGGGGTCTCGACTACACAACCAAACACGTAAGTCAAATCCTGAACCCATGTTTCAATCCACTCGATCCACTAAATAACTCCACATCCGAATCAAGAACAAAATAAACAGCAGAATATCAACCATAATTACAAAACGTAACCGTTTCTCTTTAGATCCCGACTTTCACTTCCCGAGCTCATATTCATTTTCAAAAGTTCTTAACACTCGTTTACATACTCGTCATTATTTAAAATAGTTTCTTCACGAACTGTGAATATAAATATGTCTCCGTTAAATTTTGAGTAACAAAATATATATTTTACATATTATTAGGTTTCCTAGTGCCAGAGTCGAAGTAGTGCCCAACTTAACGCAACAGGAATGGTCTAACGACATACTATTCTACACAATACTCAATGATATGCATTACATTCCACATAATCAATCACCAATTCTCGTAATTTCTGAAAAACCGTTTCAATAATATTAACGATTCATTTAATTTATAGTACGGTATTTTAAATCCGGTTCTCAATTTTACCAGTTGTCACAGGATGAGAACATAAAAAAACGAACGAGAACGTAAAAAGAGGACGAGTTCGAGCCTATGCTGCCCTTTTTAATTCATTTTAAAAAATGAGGACTAACTGTGCAAAAAATATTAACGGAAGGACTAACGGGAAAATATTATTTTAACACTTAACAGATAAACTAACGGCCCATCCAAAATAAGGACTAAATCAGTGCAAGGTTTCAAAAATAAGTATCTCTGGTGTAATTAAAACGCCTTAGGGACTAAACATGAAATCTGGGCAAACCACAGGGACCAAACGTGTAAATTTTTCTTAATTTAAATTTTAAAAAAAATCACCTTCTTCGCTACACCACAAAAACGCACACTACAGAAACACACAACCTGCAAAAACACATAGACTTACAATCTGCAAAAACACATAGACACGCATACAAAAACACAAACACACGCTACAAATACACATATTCATCTCCTAAAATACAAAAAAGAAATAATAAACAAAAACACCCCATTCTCTCATCTGTCGAGCGCCAGGAATTTGGCAAGCAAAGGCGAGTGCACTCACCGGTTCGTAGTTTCGCAGTGGCTTAGATTGATGAGGGTGCCAAGTGAGGGTCATGAGAGTGACTCATCACTGCACCCAATGCTCTAATTTATGCTTATTAGAGCATCTATTATGCTTCACTTATCAACTCTTTCTTAACCACAATTAATCTTTTCACAAATTTTATCTTTTATAAAGTCATTTTTATCAACACACTCAAATGCACAAAATCTTTTTAAACCCCTATGTATAAATTCAATAGCTCCGCATTAAATGAGAATCACTCTTTATATCAAACACTTGTTATTTACCAAGCTATCTTTTTAAAAGAGATTTGCCAAGCTTTTGTGAGTTTGTCACACTAAAAAGTAAAGTCATTCAAATGATTTGATTAAAAAAATATAAAAATTAATAATTAAAAAAAAAATGAAAAGCCTTTTCTAAGCTTAGCATATCACTTCCTCTTATAAACCTATTTGTTGACAACTCATATATATGATCTGGAATTAACCAGCTGTTACAACCTAGAGTATTTTAATAAGCACGATACCACTTATATAGCTATACATATATTCCTCTTACGATTTTTTTTTTGGGTAAAGGGTTTTACCCTGGTAAAGTATATTAATAATCAATAACGTTCAGGCAATATGGCAAAGCACCATATTGACTATTCAACGCACCATTTGTGCTTCAAACCACTACTCAGAAGATTGACATTCCAATCTCATACAAAGAAATAGTCTAGCGGAACAAAAACATAAACATCAAACACAAGACTAGACTACACTAAAAACATTACGTTGGGCTATCCTTAATTAAATATGTTGGAAGCTTCCACCTTGCTAACACCCGCTCTACACGTATTGTCCGCTTGAAATGAAACGTTAAAAGCTTAAGGCGAACTGTAGAAATAATAACTTCAGTGACTTGTTCAATGGATCTCTTCTTTTGCTTAAATAACCTCGCGTTCCTCTCTTGCCAAATAAAATAGGAAGACGCCGCAAACACTAACTTGGAAATTATGCTGTTGGTTGATCGAGACTTTCCATACGAGAGTAACCAAGCTGTTATATGATCCAATGATAACAAAGTGGACGACATACCAATTTTCTGCATTACACGAGTCCAAACTTGTGAGGAAAAATGACATTCAAAAAACAAATGGGTGTGAGAATCCGGAACTAATTCACATAGCGAGCATCGAGACAGGTTTAAGTCGATCAAAGGGCCGACATCCCATTGTCTCAATACGTCTTGAGTCTTCAACTTCCTTTGGAGAACAAGCCACACGTGAAATGCATGGCGAGGAATACAATGGCCAAACCAAACCACACTCGTCCAAGCAATACTGTTACCACGCGGACGAATGTCTTCCCAAACAGTACCAATCGAGAATCTCTTATCAATACCAAATCTCTTACGATTTCTATTACCATAGACTTTGACTTCGGGTTTGTTTTTTGTGTTTTTTATTTTTTTATTTATTTATTATTTATTATTTTTTGGAACGAGACTCGTGGTTAATTGACGTAGTTTTGAGTTTGAAGTCATACTATTTATTGTAGTAATATACATATTAAACGCACTTTTTGAAATTAACATTATACGGATAAATGAATGGTATAGTTGAGAATATATTAAAACTCAAAATGAGACATGATTTACGCTTCATTTTCTTACTAAGAGTAAGGGGCATCATCACTTTTACTCCCGCGTCATTCCAATGTGGCAGCCAAATAGCCCCACCATTTCTGCGTGATCACACCACCACCACCCTGCGTCATTTCCGGCGTGAATATACTCACACACGCCATTTTTTTTATTTAATTTTGACCGTTTGAATTAAAGTAACGCTTAGTTTTCATTTTTATTTATTTATTTATTTATTTTTAATTATACCGCTCTAAAAATATACAATCAATACTTTACACTATAATTGTCTCTATCACACACACATTCTCTAAACCAAATATGAATTTCGATGAAGAATATGTTAGCTTTTCCAATGTCGATGATGGAACTGATATTTTCTTTATGACGCAAGCTTATCAGTGTAAGCAATCGTTGCAAACGCAAGGTCAAACTTTAAGAACACGTAACTCGATATTCCGTGAACTTGAACTTGTAAGAACGTTTGTTGGACGACTATTTTGGTGATAGTCCAAAATATCTGGAGTATTATTTTAGGCACCATTATCGTATGAGCAGGAAATTATTTTTAAAAATAGTTAAAGGTATTGAAACTCATGATGAAATTCCTGCACATTTTTATTTCTTTGTAGTCAGGCCCGATGCTACGGGTCTATTGGATTTTAGTGTAATTATGAAATGCACTTCCGTCATACGCTAATTGGCGTATAGCGCAATACCCAATGCATTGGATGAATATTTACAAATGGTACTACATTGTGCACGCGACTGTCTAGATCATTTTACTATGTGCATTATTGATTTATACATGCCCGAGTATTTAAAAAAACCCAACTACAATGACATTTAAAATATATACGCATGTCATGAGAGGGTTCATAGGTTTTTCGGGTATGCTTGGAAGCGTTGATTGTATGCATTAGGAGCGGAAAAACTGCTCGAAATCATGGCACGGTCAATTTCACAGAGGTGATAAAAAACACCCAACTATAATGCTTGTAGTTGTTGCCTCTTACGATTTGTAGATTTGGCATTCATTTTTTGAGGTAGTGGGTGCGAATGATGATATTAATGTTTTAAATAATTCTCCGTTATTTGACAACCTTCTTGAAGACAGAGCCCATGTTGTTCTGTTTGAAGTAAATGAAGTTACGTATGAAAAAGGGTATTATCTAGCGGGCGAGATTTACCCACAATGGGCCACTTTTGTCAAATCAGTTACGGTGACACTAGACGAGAAACATGGACTCTTTAAAAGGCGACAAGAAAGTGCATGAAAAGATGTTGAACGAGCCTTTGGTGTCCTCCAAGGACATTGAGAAATTGTACAACAACCGGTGTGTGCTTAGAGTTTGAACAAGATATGAAAATCATGTACGCGTGCATCATATTGCATAACATTAGAAGTATGCGATAAATGATTTCAACGATTTGTATGTTAATCCGCAGCCACATATACGACGAGAATGGTTCGAGAGATGCAAAGTGCAACGGAAAAAAATCAAAGAATTGCGTGATAAAACCGTACACGTAAAGCTTCAACGAGATATAATGAATAATATCTGGCAACAACACCAACCAGAAGAAGAAAACTAGTTTATTGGTAAGTTGATGTATTTTCATATTTTCGTAATGTACTTTGTTTATTTTTCATATTGTAATTTGTATTTTTATTTTTATGAATGAAAATTTAGTTTGTTTGAAAAATAAAAAATAAAAAATGGTGTGGCAAAAAACTGAGAAACGACACGCAAATGGCATATGATATGGTAGAGAGGGTATTTTTGGTGTGTGAATTTGAAATACTGAAGTGATGCTGATCTGACACAAACGGCACCACAGTGGCATGTGATGATAACCCTTACTAAGTACGGAGAAACTTAGTATTAGAGTTTCGCATTCGTATGGGAGCTCACCAAACCCTTCATAATCCTATTTTCATCCACGTGATATGTTAAATTTGTTTGAAAGAAAAACTAAGTGTAATAAAAGAAAAATAAAAATTGCATACTTTTATTGGAAAAGAAAATATTAAAACCCTTTAATCTCAAGTAAAATACATATGTTAAAAAAAATGATGTTTTGTATAATGCTTTATGCAAATGAAACGTATAGCCGGAGAAAAATACACATCATAGGAGAAACCATGCTAATCACTCATTGAGATATTTAAAATTCAACAGTCAAGAGATTTTAAAATTTTCATCATTGTTGTTTACACAAAACAAATGAGTCGAAAGTATCATACAACTAAAATCACACTTTCGACCCATTCGCCAGCCAAATCCTATCAATATTTTTTTTGAACGGCTGAAATATTATTAAACTACCAAGAAGCTAGAAAGAAAAACTATTACAAAATAGAAACAAGCAAGGGATTTTGAATCCAATTGTTCCATGACTTAGAGGCTTTTCTATTTCTATTAGAAAACCACAAAAAAGAATAATAAACTACTTTGTCAAATAAAGTAGATCGAAGAGGGACTTGGGCTCCAAAGATAGATTCGTTACGGAAATTCCACAAAACCCAAATAGCCACACCAATGATAGCTTCCATAATTAACTTATGCGAAGATGAAAAAGTGTAGTGCTCAAGCCAATCGTATAACACTTGAATAGTGTTACATGACGGAAGAAGAAGGTCTACCCAATTGAAGATCTTCGACCACAGGGCCGTCGCAAGAGAACAATCCCAAAATAAGTGATTTGTAGTTTCTGGCCCAATAGCGCAGATAGGACAAGATAAAGAGTTGATTTCGATACCTTTTCTACTCAAGTTCCATCTCGTTGGGATACGATCACGAAGAGTTCGCCATATTAAAATGTTAACCTTCTTCGGGATGAATCTGCACCATCTAGTGGGAGTGGGTGAATTAGGGAGCATTGAGTCGCCAATAAGATTTCGAGTGTCTTTAACATTAAAAACAGTGGAATTCCCAAGAGACCATATCCAAGAATCATCTTTGTCTGTAAGGAATGAGTTACCAAGAAGGCCAGAAAGTTCATTTAGTTGAGCTTTAGAGACACCACCATTGATACTTCTTGACCACGTCCAAATCCAACCCGAATTCCATTTATCATGCACCGTACAATCAGGATAAATGTCAAGACGATAAAGACGAGGGAACTTCTGTTTGAGAGGGGTATCGCATAACCAAACATCGGCCCAGAACTTTGTGCTTTTACCATTATTTACTTGCTTCTTGAGAGTGGAAAGAGGGATGATATTCTTGATGTGCAAAGAGTTGATGGAAGCCGCGATCTTGGACCAGACCCCATGAACTCGACAATTTTGATAGAAATTAGGGCCCCCTTGATACGAGCCATGAATCTGGTTAATGAGTTTAACCCATAGAGATTCCGGGTTATTAGCATATCTCCATCTCCATTTTTGAATAAGGGAGAGATTCAGGGCCAAAAGACTACCAATACCTAATCCACCTTTGGGCTTTGAGGCAAGAACTGAATTCCAAGCTAACCAAGAATACGATCTAGAAGCTTGTATATGACCCTAGAAAAACTTAGATCGAATAGCTTCCAAACGTTTATTAATTTGAGAAGGCATGGGAAACATAGAGAAGAAGTAGTTACCGAGAGTACCAAGCACTGAAGTAATCAAGGTGGATCTTCCGCCGATGGAGAGCAAGTTAGCCTTCCACTTAGAAAGCCTGCGAGTAAACTTCTCAATGATGGGATCCCACCCTTTACATCGTGACATATTAGAATAAATTGGGAGACCAAGGTATGTGAAAGGGAAGTTTAAGGCTTGACAACCGGTTAGCATTGCCAAGTTCTGGACATCAGCAAATGGAATCCCCACTCCAAAAAGATTAGACTTTAAAAGGTTGATCGTAAGGCCCGAAACTTTTTGGAAACATTGAAGGATTTGAACAATACCTTGTATGTTATGCCGAGACCATTCTCCCAAGATAAGCACATCGTCAGCAAAGAATAGATGTGAGATGTGCAACGAGTCAATGTGAGCTCCCTGAAAAACCCGCTTGAATAGCATCTTCAATGGCTACATGGAGCCCTTCCATCACTAGAATGAAAAGGAAAGGAGATAAGGGATCGCCTTGTCTTAACCCTCTCCTAATGGGGAATTCAGTAGTAGGGCTACCATTAATTAAAACAGAAGTTTTGGAGGAAAAAAGACAACCTCGAATCCATGTTCTCCAAATCGTACCAAATTGCATGAATTCCATAACACGGTCTAGGAAATCCCATGAAACCGAGTCAAATGCTTTAGCAAAATCAATTTTGAAGATCATAAGGTTTTTCTTCTTTTGCTTATACCATGCGATGATCTCATTAACCATTAAAGGACCGTCCAAAATTTGACGGTTTTTAACGAAGGCAGATTGCTCGATGCTAATGATAGAATCGAGAACACAAGATAAACGATTAGATAACACCTTAGCTATGATCTTGTACTGTGCACCGATAAGGCTTATGGGCCGGTAATCATTGACCACCAAAGGGTTTGTGTTTTTTGGAACCAAGGTGATAAAAGAGGAGTTGCATCCGTTAGGTATCAATCCTGAAGCATGAAAATGACGAATGTAAGCCAATATATCCGACTTTAAGAGGTCCCAATACTTTTTGTAGAATGCGAAAGTGAATCCGTCAGGACCCGGAGATTTATCAGAGCCGCAATCCCAAATAGCATCACGAACTTCATTCTCTGAAAACTCAGATTCTAAGAAGGATGTTTGAGCTTCTGAAATTGACTTATAGTGATGGCTACGATTAGAGACTTTGTATCCATTAAACGATTTGAATTTGTGCTCAAAAAAAGTAGCAAACACTTCTTTAATGGACTTTGGATTAGTAATCCAGGAGCCATCCTTCATTATGCCATTAATAGCTAAATGACGCCTCTTACGATTGATAATGCCATGAAAATACTTCGAATTTTCGTCCCCTTCTATGCCCCATTTAATTTTTGCTTTCTGGGAACAATCAATACTTTCTGTCTTCTCAATTTCCCGCAACTTGGAAACAATATCAAGACGATTTTGGCATAAGTTTGGATTAGCATTACCAGATTCCAATTCCATGTCAATGCCTTGAAGATCCCTTTCCAGCTCCACTTTACTAGTGTTCCGATTATTGAAGTATTGGTGGGCCCACTGTTTAATAGCATGCTTCAAAAACTTCATCTTTTCCTTGAAAACAATAAAAGGATTTGTGCCTGTAATAGATTGAGCTTGTTCCCATGTGGTACGAACCATAGGATCAAACTGATCATGAAGGATCCAGGAGTTGTACATTTTGAATGGGATCGGGCCAAAATCTACAACGGATTTATTCAAAAGAATAGGCATGTGATCGGAAATAAAGGTATCAAGAGTATTAGCTTGTAAAGTAGGGAAAGAGTTCATTACCTCTTCGGAGACTAGAAAGCGGTCAAGTTTACTCATCTTCGCCCCATTGTTACCCAGTCTAGTAAAAGCATGTCCACCAAGAGGCATGTCCCACAAACGACCTTCAGTAATAAAATTATTGAAATCCATAGCCGCGTTATGATTAAACGTAGAGCCTATCCGTTCAGATTGATTGCGGATCACATTAAAGTCACCCAAAAGGATATAGTTACCCGGATTATCAGACATGAAAGTGATAATTGACTGCCACAGATCATGTTTTTGCCTATCACCTTGTGGGGCATACACATTAATAATGAAACAATGAAAATTGTTAGACACCCACGTTCCTTCAATGATCAAAAAATTAGTCAATGCAAGAATACGAGACTTATGAAATAATTGGGAATCCCAAATGGACAGAATTCCACCCGAACGACCTGTAGACGGGGAAAAAGCAAAATCATATTGAAAGTTACCCCAAATGGTTTTCACCTTAAAATTGTCGACAACTTCCAGGTGAGTTTCTTGGATACCAATAAACGAAATTTGATGTTTATTGCATAATTTGGAAAGAGAACTACATTTCACCACTCCTAAGCCACAAGTATTATGAGATAAAATATTCATCGATGAACAACAGGAGCACCAAGACTATCAATGTACTTCTTTAAATCATTTTTACTTCCCTCCATATCGTATCCCAGGACGCTTCCCAATTCAATTTGATTAATTAAGGAGTCAATTAATGAAACGGTATGTCTAACTTTTTTGGATTTGGACTTACTACTTGTACGGGAAGCGGCAACAAATGAATGAGCAGAGTTGTTAGAGAAGCTCCCTTTACTCCCTTTAAATGAAGATGGTTTAGCATTTTGAAGGTGGGCACTTTCAAAGCCTGGAGGTTTTGAAGGGGAACTATCGATGTCTTGTTGCTTTTCAGGTGTCTTGTTTTTGGAGATGATCAATCGGAGTATGTTCAACAGGATCAACTTGTTCAACAGGTTCGTCTATCCAGGATTTTGTTGGCTCGACACATTTTTCTTCATTGGGAGGTGCATTTAGAGGTCCCTGCTGAGACTCATTAACATCATTGATTTCACCCTCCTCTTCATCCGATACTACATTAAAATTATGATCCTCAATATCTGTGTCATCACTTTCATAATCTTTCTGAGAAAGTGAATTCACAGATTCAAAATCGGGGGTCCACCCGGCAAATTCCTTAACGCGAACAGTATGAGTTGCATCATTGATATCAACCATACAGTCTTCTGTAATTGTGCCTTTAATTGAGGTTTTGATACAAACTCTTCCCACCGACATACTTTCATTAACATCCTCATCAACGAATACCGGTTCACCCCAAATACTCGCGATCTTCTTAAAAGCATTCGATGTCCAAGCTTGTAAAGGAAGCCCAACTATTTCAATCCATACCATTCTCTCATCAACCGTGAAGGTACTGGATATTGGTTTAATGTGAGTGAAGTACCACTCCATTTCCTTATGCTCTTTGAAGCTCACAAAAGATTCACTAGAGGTGAATTCGATCCAAATCCATAATCCACCAATATAACGCACTTTAAAATCAGAAAAACCTTCTTTTAAAAGTACATTATAGATATTGATGATAAGGTTTACATCTCTAACCTTTGCCAATACATTCGAGGAGATATTCTGGATGTTTATAAGGTCTGAGCTGTCAAGCTTAACCTTTTTCATTAATGTTACTGTTGGAGATTTATCACTTTTAACTTGAGTATACTGACTAACATTGTGATTACCATTTAACATTGAGGCATACGATCTACCTGTTTGTGCGTGAGATGTCGGCTTATTCTTCAATTCCGGTCCCATTGATGATTGTTTAACAAAGGTCTGCTGATTCTGGACTGATTGGTTCCTCTGAAATCGAGCCATAGAAGCGTACAGATGGTGACTCCCGATCCACTCCTTGTTTAGATCCTCCAGCAAAAGATCATTGTTTTTTACTTTCAGAAATCGTACAAAACCAAATCGGCGACCAATTTTAGACAATTTATGAGCGATGTAGACATCCGTTACCGTTCCGTGCCGCTTACATAATTGCCAGAGATCACTTGTTCCCATCTGATTTGGAAAATTCGAAACATAGATTGTTGTTGAGACGGCATCAAGGTTTATGAAATTGGGGTTATTGGTGTTTTTGGGGTTATTAGTGTTTTTGGGATTATTGGTGTATTTGGGTTTCTCTCTCATGGTGTCAGAATAGCCAAATCCTATCAATAAATTACGGGTTTCTAATAATAATTAATTTGAGGTTTATGTGGATGGTTATTGATCTGATCTACTTTAGATTTTGCATGTTTATTTAATGTTGTTTGTTAATGAAATGGATTTAGAGTTTTTATTTATTTATTTATTTATTTATTTATTTATTTTGTTTTTGTGTGTGTTTATGTGGATGATGATGTTGATTTTGGATAAAGTTATATATTTTGAGATGTTTTTTGATAGATGTCGTTTTGGTTAGAATTATTAGAGAGGTTAGTGATATTGTGAGATTGATTTTGGATGTAGTTATATATTTTGTGGATGGCGAGGTATTATTGTAGATGGTTATATATTGAAAATGATTTTTGGATGCATTTTCTAAAAGATACTAATGATAAAGGTTGAAATATAGGAATTTATACTTTGGTGTTTTACACAACTTGTTAATGTTTTAGGCCCGGTTATTTTAAAAGATCGAAGGGAAAGAGTTAGAATTGAATTGACAAACGTACCCTCACGTGAGAAGCATGAGGGGAGGCTTAACAGAGATAATTAATGGCGTTACTAATAAGGACCGATAATGTTGTAAAACTTCATCATAAGGATTAGCTATGCAAAAACATAAAGTTGAAGGACTGTGATAGAGATTTCCCCTAAACCACACGGACTAATGATGTAATTTACTCTTTAAATTAATATTTCATTGACGTTGACTTAAACAGAGTAGGTTGCATATAAATGATAGTAGTAGAATGCATGTTCATATGATCACTTTTAGATCTCTCAAGGCTTTTCAAATTACAATCAGTCATATTCATACATGCATAATAATCGATGGCTGAAGCAAAGGTATTGTCTGATAAATCCTCTAGTATGATCATGATGTTAACTGAAACACTTAGTTTTAGTAATTATTACTAATGGTGTGTGTTATTCTCCAGATGAAGCAACCAAGTGTCCAATTAGGCCCAATGACTCCGATCGATGAGAAGAAGCCGTTAAGCCGCAAGCAGCAGGAAATTGAAACTGCGGGTCCATCAGTAGCTAAGTCAGGGCCAAATTTAGCTGAAAGATTTCTGCTCCAAGGTGATTTCTGATATCTTCTTTTACTGCTATTACTATACTCCATGTCATATCCAAAACATTAGAAATATATCCAAAACATTATGATTTCTAACCACTGGTTAAAAAAAAGATTTAGTTTTGTACGTTTCCATCATTCTGAATTGAAGAAATAAAAAAGGTTTTGCAGTTTAGGGGTGTTTGGTCTTTTGGAAGTGCTTATTAAGGTTACAATTTTATCTATGTTCTTGAGATTCATATAGAAAAAGTGACTCCTTTGACTCATTTATAGAGAAATTACGTATGTATATATTTTGCTAAAAGTGAATAATTTCGTATATATATCCTTTGTGCAAGTATTTTGTACTCGAAAGTACTATAATTTTTTTTTGAGTAACCATGGGTTTCTCCCTTTTGGCCCACATTGTTAATAACCAATAAAGGCTTACATCGAGACAAAATGAATTAATTGGCATCCCGTCACCTCGATTTATAAAGATTAGGGTACAATGCCTATGGAATTAGAATTCCATAGTAACCTTGCTTGCCTTGCTCACCAAGCAATCATAGACTAGTTACGCTTTAGCCTACTAAAATTTGCTACTACTCCGTATATCGTAACATACATAAGCAGTTTCAATCTAGTAAGACGCAACCTTTTCTAATAGACAATCCAAGTATCCCCTAATACTACGTTTATGTTATTTCATTTCTATTTGAAATGACGATTTATTAGATAATACAGGCATAAGAGGAGCTAGAATACTGATTCTGTTATGAGAAATTATTGAAATGCTTACCTTTACTTCAATATATGCAAAAATGATCACATTTTTGCACAAAGCTATGAATTAATGCTAGATATATACATAAGCATATACAAACTTAAAATGTCAATCAATTCTATCTAGTTATTTCTTTCCTTTTCGATCTCACATGGAGGTGCTTTATCCTAGAAAGCCTACTAAGAGATGGACTTGATCTTTGGGTCTCATATATAACGTGTTACTTTTCAATATAGTGCATCCTTGATTTTTATGTATCAAGTCAATTCAAATTGAATGATCCAAAACTATATGCATTAGAACTAATGCTCATTTTTAGAAAAAATTGTTGATGATTTTAGTGTCATCGACTATTTTAGATAATTGCGATTTACTAGAGACCAGGGAACTGTGGAAGTTTATATTAAGCTCGTATACGAGTTAGGGAAGTGTGGAGTGCGCACTTATGTTTTTGCCGAGACAATGATGTGGGGGTCAAGGGGCAGCGCCCCTTGCGGGGTCATTAAAGGACTCAACATATTAAAGGACAAACATATTTTCATGAGACGATTTTCATATTTTCCAGCCAAAACATAACCAACATATTTTCCATACATACGAAAACACATAATTCTCTCTATTTTGCTTTGTTTTCTTGTGCCTAGAAACAAAATGTTCTTCTTGAATTATCCCTTTAAGGATTCCGTGATACCCAGGCACCAATAGGGTCGAAATATTATATGGAAAGTGAACTTACATGATTTGAGAAGATATCCAAGATTATCATCACATCCATTACCCAATTTCTAACAAAAATGAGTATATATTGACATAACTCGAGTACTAACTGTTTGCATCGAAACTAATTTACAGGATCTAGAGATGAATACCTTAGACTTGGTGTTCCTCTGTATGAAGCTTCCATTAAATGCGATTGGAAAGCTGCTGATGAAATTCTTACAAGAAAACAGAACTTGGAGTTAGGATTGGTTAGATGTAGTATTACTGAAAATGGGGAAACTGCTCTTCACGTTGCGGCATCTGCAAAAGTTCCTGGAAAGGTGGAAGAATTTGTGAAAAACTTAGTGAAATTAATGAAAAAGGAAGATTTGGAACTGGAAAATGAAAATTACAACACCGCTCTCTATTTAGCAGCTGCAGCCGGAAACATTGAGACGGTCAAAATTATGATGGAAGTGAATGACAAGTTGTTGTCAATTCCTGGTGGTGGTTCACAATATAGTAAGCCACAAATGATGCCAATGTATACTGCTGCCTTGTTTGGAAATCACGAAGTAGTGAAGTATATGTATGAAAAATCCAATGATTTGATTGAAGGTGGTTGGACACCTGCAACTCGTGCTTGGCTTCTTGAGAAATGTCTTGACAATAATATGTTCGGTAAGCCTTCTAGCAGCTATACATTCTTCACTTTTTGTAGTTTATCACAATGTTTCTTTAACTACTCTTTTTTATAACTAATGTTAGTTATGCAGATCCTGCTCACATTCTTGAATTTTGGTTAATAACTAATTTATTTAATGCAATTATATTGGGTTAAATTTAGTAATCCTACACCGTAATTATTACTGACAGTAATAGGTTATTTAAATTCTTTAGTATGCCTTATTAACTCTTAAGAAGAGCTATAGACATGTGTATAAAGTAAGTCTACATTAGTTTGGTTTGGATTGGCGGATGAGAATAAACTAATTCGAACATTACTTCTTTCATTATCACATTAGTCATGTCGACCTAACCCGTCTACATATAACTAGAACACAACAACCCGTCTACATATAACTAGAACACAACTCATTTTAGTAATTTAACCTATTTATCTAAACGGGTTGGTGGTTTAAAACAGGCCACACATGGGTTAAACGGATAAATTAACAAAATTAACTTATTTTAAGTTTAATTTTTGTATATTAAAACCTCAATGAGTTTGCAAATCGACGCGTTTAACACACCCCTAGATGCCAAGGGACTTTCCCAATAAACGGGTTAAGTTTGTGAACCAGATCGGAAATCCCAACACTAAAACATTTAGAATTTTTGCCAGTTTAGGGCTAGGTTCCTTATCATGTTTGAAATCACTATACCACCCCTAATGGAGGTCGATGTACCAAAATGTGACGAGGATTAAAAAAAATGCTTGGTAACCTCCATTAGGTATTAACTACTAGTAAGAATTACAAACAACTATTAATGATGTAAATAATGTAATATGTTCCATATATGCAATCCATGTGGTGATAAAAATATATAAAAAAGCGATTAGAAACGGTGATACCAAACTTAAAAGTGTTATGAAGTTTAAGTAATGTCCTTATAAATTTTTGCTAACATGTGCCTGTTATATGTAGGCCATGCATCATATTAATCAGTGTTTAAAAGAAACGCTTATGCCCTTTTGTTCATGCTTTTATTCTTGATTTTTATCCTTGATTTTATTATCACATTGTTCCTCATATACAAATTGTCAAATCTATCATAGATATCGCGATAAAGATAGTGAAAAGGTATCCGAAGCTTGGTATTACTAATAGTGTACTTGGAATTCTGGCTCGAAAGCCTGAAGCATTTGTTGAACCAGATTTTAATATCATCCAGTCCACTATTAGTTGGGGTCAACATCGGTATAAGCATCTCTTCTCCAAAATGAGTATTTCGAATTGGCTGCCTAACAAAAAATTGGCAGAGCATGGTAACGGGAAGGTACATGGAAATTTTGCTCGAAAGGCTGAAAAAACCTGTAGTGACATCGGAAAAGCAATCGAGTCAGGAAAGCGTCTCTACTTCTCTAGTATCATCGGGAGAACCATCAACTATACTAGGAGACCTATCAAATATGGTAATGACTCCCTTACGTTGTTAAACATAAAACATCTCAAAATAAGCATATTTTCATATACTTTTGATATTTTTTGATTCTAGAACCTATTCCATCAGCCTCATGTATTTTGTTATGATTCCATATCGGCCAATTATGGGATTGTTTGGTGGTTTATAAGTCTAGGTGTCCCTTCCTCCTTTATAGCTTTTTGGATTGAGTTCTACACCTAGCTTATGACTGGATGGCGGTAGTATGGGATGAGTTCGTATCATATTTTATTGTACTTGAATAGATCCTTAAATTAACCTTATGTGTGACACAACCGCATTAATAGTTAGAAATAGCAGGTTTTTATCTAAGATAATGAATATGACAAATCTTATGTGTGAATAGCAGGTTTTTATCTAAGATAATCAAAACGAGCAATCTTGTGTGTGAAACACTAAAAAATTCAAATAATTTGTGCATTATTAATTTACTAGGATTTACATGGGACTTTGTCTAGTGGTTATCCATTTGTCTGAATTGATATTATTTTTTATGTATTACTAATAAGATGCATGTTTGGTAAAGAGAGTTAAAGGCAAAGAAATAGAAATGATGTCCTTTCTCTTATAGGGTGGAGAAATTCAAAGTCTCGGGAGTTGCTCTATTTGATATTTGATTTCCGCTCCATTTGATGTGGAAATTCAATTTCTCGGTGTCTATTCATATTTGATTAAAATACTTTGATCATAAAAAGTGGGTATATAACAAAAACAATAGTCAAACCCTATACCCCCAAGGCCCCAAATATGGTTCATTGACTTCTTCTTTGTCATTTTTCTTCAAGTTCATCTTCAAATACACGGATATGGATAATTACTTAAAAATGTAACTAACATGTCAACTTTTTCGAGTGTTGTGTAGCAACCTTTTTTTTGTTGTTACATTTTACATTACCCCAAATTTTAAATTTCGACATTTATGTGTACTTTGTGATCATTTTTCTCTACTTTTTTAATCCACCCTATTGATATTGAAGGGTAAAATGATTATTATACATGCATAAAATAAACACAAAGATCACAATTTAAAATGTTGGTATACACAAAAACAAAAAGTTGGCTACATAACACTCAAATAGTGGCAAGTTAGTTAGATTTTTAGGTCCTTCAAATATCTACACACGCTATAAAGTTTACTTCTGAATCTTCTTTAGTCAAATAAAAGCTTTAGAAAGTAAAACTGTATTCATCAAGTAGAAACCTTTACAAATGTAAGATCCATGTGATATATATGACAAGAACTCTACAGTTGTGACATATTGAATTCCTGGACAATTTTGTCAATTGAGTTACTATAATTCGTGATTTATTGGCTTCTTTTTTGGTGTTTGTTTTCAGTTTTTAAAGTCATTTCTTCCAAGGTGGTACCTCCTGAAAATAAAAAGGAAGCTTTACAATTACTAAAAATCATTTGGAATGACATTGCAAAAATGCCTAAGGTAGAGATTGATCGTATAATTAGAGGCCCGTCTGAATCAAAGCAAGTCGATAAGCCAGCTTCTGAAAATGTCGAACAAGCGGCGAAACTATATTCTGAACGTATTGCGAAAATGCAATTTGATATCCAGAACACAATTAGAGAAACTCCAATATCTGGAAAGGAAGATCAAGCCCTGAAACTACAAAATCTCATATCGGAGCAGATTGCCAAAATTCTTGTTGAAAACCAGAATGTGATTAGAGGGCCTCCTACAACAAAGAAAACTTACTACCCTTCTCGAATACTTTTTGTTGCTGCAGAAATGGGAAATACTACATTTGTAGTTGAGCTCATCCGTCAATATCCTGATCTCATATGGAAGGTAAATGATAATGGGTTAAGTATATTTCACATCGCTGTCAAACATCGTCATGAGGGTATCTACAACCTATTATATGAGATAGGCTCTATGAAAGATCTGATAACTCCTCTCAAAGATCAAAATGGTAACACTATGTTGCATCTGGTTGGGAAGAGTGCGAAGCAAAAACGACTTGAGGATGTCTCAGGAGTGGCCTTACAAATGCAACGCGAGCTATTATGGTTTCAGGTACATATATTGCTCGATCTCCAATCTTTCTTTTTTCTTTCTTGATAAGTAGACATGGGTATCTTGACCCGTTTACTTATGAATGTATCCATTCACTTTATATATCATTTCAAATCAGTTAAATAACAAAAATTAGCTCAATGTGGAAGGCGTCAAAGCAGGAGGATCAAATATAAAGTCATCATTTCCCTCCAATTCCTAAATAGTAAGGAGAGAAGATAACATGTAAACACCTAAATATAATGTTGTCCAAAAAATCCAAAATTTCTTAACAACATAAAGGAAACAAAATGCGTAAACTTTTGTGTTGATCAATTTTTCGATGTTCATCATTGTATTTTTCATCAACTATTTTGTTCAGTAAAAGTCTTTGAAATTTCTATAAATAATTCAGACCAAAGTTAAAATTGTGGAACTAAAAACCACTGAAAAAAAATCTAAATCTTTGCTTATGTTATTCTTTGGATGGACAATCAATTGATGAACATAGGGACAATATGATAAACATATGGATTGATGAAACAAAAAGCTTAACTTATTATTTTTCATCACAACTTTTAAATTTTTTTTACCTATGATTCTTGATGATACTATCTCCCACTCGTTGAGATTTTTCTGGAAAATTTTATTTTTGGTTTGTTCATCGGTGTCACGTCTAGCGTTCTCCTTACTTCAGAAGTGGAGACGTTTTATACGATCTTAACCCACAATCTTTTCTTAACATGAGTGACCTCTTAAATCAACAAAGATGGGTTTAGGATTTAGGGTTCAAGGGTATTGTTTTTGTAAAAGTAACAAATATATTATTATACATATAAATTTGTCTAAAATATGAGCAAAAAGTAGATGTACCTGTTACCATCCATGTTGCTTCTCTGACCACGTAAAGTAACTATGATAATTTGTTTTGTAGGAAGTAGAGGCCATGATCCCCCCTTCTTATAGAGAACGGAAGAACAAAGAAGGTCTAACACCGTATGAGTTATTCACCCAAGATCATAAAAATCTGGTCAAAGATGGAGAGAAATGGATGAAAGATACAGCTAGTCAATGTATGGTTGTTGCAGCACTTATTGCAACCATAGTTTTCGCAGCAGCTTTTACGGTCCCTGGTGGATATGACCAGGACGATGGTATCCCTTTCTTCCATTCGAAAGCAACCCTTGCAGTTTTCGTTGTTGCAGATGCGATTTCCCTATTTGCATCTTCCGCTTCAATTCTCATCTTCTTATCTATCCTCACATCTCGTTATGCTGAACGTGATTTCTTGGAATCACTACCCAAAAAGCTGATGGCAGGTTTAGCAACTCTTTTCCTATCTATAACAACCATGACGATCGCTTTTAGTGTCAGCTTTTTTGTACTTTACCATAAGGGTTTGTTATGGATCCCGATCCTTATTGCTGCACTAGGTGTGATGCCGGTCCTTCTATATGTTAAGCTGCAAATTGGTCTGTTTGTTGATGTAATACGGTCAACATATGGTTCTAGGTACCTCTTTAAGCCTAGAAAACATCTTCTATACTATGAAAACCCGAAGGTCTAACCATTGTCGTTTTCCAATTGTAATTTGTCTATTTCAAGATTTGTTTTATAAAGTTATGTAAGTTGTAAATTCAGTGACTTCCACAACACGGTGTTTTGGCCCTTCCTTTCATGTCTGAATGGAAATATATTTTGTTTATTTTTTGACTGTTTCACCCTGTTTTAATACTTAAATTCACGCTAGATAAATTAGGCTTTCTCTCTCTGACGATGGTTGCCACAGTAAGGCGATCTACACTACAAAAAACATACCCCACAAAAATACCTTTTATATTTAATTAACTAAAAAAAAAAAAAAAAAAAAAAAAAAAAAAAAAAAAAATCGAAGTCGTCCAAGCTGACCCTAATCTCCCAACATACTCGATCGATCGATTGTCCACAAAAGGGACGATCGACATAAATTGAGAGATTGATCGATCCTTTGTCAGTTACTGTGTTTAGCCTTATACATTCAGGCTATTAATTGGCATGCCTAACTGGTATGCCTAAATGTATGTATAATCTTATGTTGGAGCATCCTGTAATGATTTATTACTATTTTATATGCTTCCTAGTCGATTTCCGTCACTTTTTATACACTTTGGTTAGTCAAAGGACCTCACATGAATTAAGTCATAGCAAAAAGGACTAACTTTGAATTGGTCCTACTACCAAGGACTAAAGTTGTCAAAGTGTGAAACGTAAAATTATAATAACCTGAATACTTCATTCCCAGGTAACAAAATTTCCCTTTCCAGAATTCTCTGCTCTCTCTTTCACGTAACACCTACACCAACATCATACCAAGCTAGGGTTTGAACCAAGATGACAATAGAAAGAATCACATTTTCACAAACAAATAAATCATTGCCATATTGATTTAGGCACAAATTTAATCATATTTTTAGGCATCTCACCCTTTGTATAATAATAAGTACGTAAAATTGAACACTTTCACTATGTTCTCTAGTTTAAAATTGAGGAGAAAAGAAATGAAATGGAGAGATATAAAAATAATCCATGTTCTTGAGTTTCTTTTAGGGAAGAAAAGAAAAGAAATAGGGAAGAAAAGGAGAGAAGATTAATGTATTTTTTATGCCAAAATCTTCCTCCCACTTTTGGGAGGAAGAGGAAAGAAAAGAAGTGATGACTCTTCTCTTCTCTTCTTCTTCATCACAATCTCAAGAACACAGCGTTTGTACTTAAGTCAACTCATTTAATATAGACAGGTAATTGAGACAGTTATATTTTTTTTATTGGGACACTCAATTATACAAGCAGTCAAAGCACACTGTATATATTATACAAGTATGTAATGCACACAGTAGAGTGTCCTATTTTTTTACGAGCAACTTGAGCTCAAATCAATTTAGTAGAGTCAAACTTTTTTTGAGTTTGAGACCACCAGACCTTTCCTAGGAATGAGTTCGCGCGAACTCAAACTTCTTCAAGCCTACCGTCCTGTGAATTTCGGTGGCAAGAGACCCTTAAAGTCACATAAAAACAAGTTTTATTATTACTACGATATGTGAGAGGCCTGGCGAGTGGAGATGAAGAGGGCTAATCATCTTTGAAATCAGAATTTTGAAAAGGGTTTTTATTATGGCTGGGCTTAAAAAGTCCGAAAGTAAAACTGGACCAAAATGCCAAATGTGTACTTGGTCTCTTGGACAACAAAATGAAGGCTTGTTAGGGTCCAACTAATATGAAAAGATAAAAAGCACAAATATATACGTTGACGTTGACTATAAGATTGACTTAAGAAAGTGAAGTAGCTAGTCTTCATAGAATGCACATTGTTCAAACGATCACATCTCAACGCATTTGAACTTTTACAGTACTGAAGAAAAAGGTACTAGAAATCAAACTCTCAGTCTTAGTCATTATGTGAAACATATAGCTATCACTTTATGATATTAATATCAATGGTGTCATTGTGCAGATGAACCAATCAGGAGTTATCCAACTAGGCCCAATCGATGAGCAAACTCCATTAAGCCAGCAGCAGCAGAATATTACTGTTCCTGTTGCTTCTCCACGTGCTAACTCAGGTCCAAATTTACCTCAGTTGGATCTCCTTGAAGGTATTTGACTATTTTCTGATATACATTTTACTGTTAGTTTTTATTATATTATTATACACCATTTCCTATTCAAAAGATTGTACCCATATTCATTTTTTTTTTTTTTTTTTTTTTTTTTTTTTTTTTTTTTTTATTGTTTTTTGCTCTATATGTGGTTATTTTACATTTTTATTAATAAGCTCACGTGATTTGTTCCGTGTATTGTATGTGGATAATTTGATTGGTTCCTTGTTTGTGCTGTAGAACTTTGAGTAGCTTACTGTGTTTGGTTGGGCACTCCTGTTTGAATTGAGGGGCAGGGAAAAGCTACAACATGCTAAAGTGGAGGGAGGCTTCCATTTCAAGATATCTACCACTGAGCCTACACATAAAATAAGAAGTTTTGACTTTTTGACCCATTTCATAGCGTAGTGATAGCTAAGGAAAAAACTATTTGCATTAGTACTAAACGGGCATAAGAATCCGCTCCAAATCGAGCAAACATTATTTGCAATATTTGAAACTATTTGAGAATGAGAGAAAGTGAACACTGGATTATAAGAGTCTACCACCTAAGAGAGTAGCCTAGTGATGCTTGTCTCTCCATTAAATATGGTCAACTGTGCACTGTTGGTTGTATGGTCAATATGTCATGGAAGGAGGGGAAGAGGGAAATTTTTGTACTTATAATGACTGAGAATTGAAGGTTTGGTAGAGATGTCCAGAAAAAAAGAGGGGGAGGAGATTGGATATAATAATCCTAAAAAACGTATTGAATATTTTTCCAACCTCTTTAATGTTTGATAATTAACAAAATGTAAACCCCATTAAACTAGAGATTTATGAGTAAAATAAGTATTTAGTTGTAAATATCATTTAACATTTAATCACTTAAGGTATGAATAAACCAAAGTGTGTTAATGCAGCTAAATATGATCAAAAGAAATTTTCTTAATGCCAATAGATTTTTTATAAAATGGTAACAAACTTTATATTTTACAAAATCATTTTTGGAATAAAAAATATGTTTAAAATCATTATAAATATATGATTCAATTTTCAAAACCAAAAATGTCAAAAATGGTCCAGAAAAACCATTCCCTCACAAAAAGACAAAGCGGGGGCAATCGGATCATGAAGGGCGGCCCCCTTAATTTATTAAAGGGACCGGCCCCTTAACAAAAAGGGGACAGACATTGCTCCTGATCAACCCAAGCTTTTGCTATAAATACTGGACTATTCCTGGACTTTTTCCCTCACCTTTGCGCTCTAAACTTTCTGATCTAAATCTCTCTTCTTATTCTTAAAATCCTTTGATCATATATTCATAAATCTTTGTTTCTGCAAGTGATCCCAAAGCCTCATCCCATTCCAAGGCAAGAAAATGAACATCTTCAACATCTTTATAAAGAAAGTAGTGTTGTGCTAATTAGTATTATCTTGTAGTATGCTAGTTTTGGCTAAGTGTTGTGTG
>LBNU01002467.1:4361-23384 GCA_014162995.1 Artemisia annua
TTATTTATTATTATTATTATTATTATTATTATTATTATTATTATTATTATTATTATTATTATTATTATTATTATTATTATTATTATTATTATTATTATTATTATTATTATTATTATTATTATTATTATTATTATTATTATATACTCTAAATTATAAGTCCACTTCATACCTAACAGACTAACACAATTTAAAAATAATTAAAAATATTACATCGTGCACCATAAAAATGTCATATTTACATTTAAAACTTATTTGTATTGATTAAAATGTGAAAACAAATGTTTATTTCGAGACAAGATAAAATAAAAATGACTACACAATTTGTGACGGAGGAAGTGTTTAAGTTTTTTAAATGGTTATAATTTATAACTTTTACTTTAAGCATCCACAGTGAGCTTCACGTCAACCAAGTTCATGATCGGAATTGATCAGCATCGCCATCCCGGTCGATCAACATCGGCTAATGATAAGTTGATGTGTGCTCCTAAAGAGAGCTTGTGTGTGTTTCTCCCAAGCATTCTAACAGTTAAAAAAAGTTCAACTGTACAAAAATGAAATTAATGTTTTTCCTCTAATTCTTTTATTATCTCAAAATTTTTTTCGCTATAGGTACATTATATCCTCAATCATCTTAAAACACCTCATTGTCTTTTTCCTCATTTCAAACACCTCAATAAAATTTTCAGTAGATTATTGTTCTATTTATAGCCATTTAATCAAATATCAAGATTTGAAATCCAAAACACAGCTAATAAGTAATATCTAAGCTTTCATTTAGTTTTATCAGCAAAATGAATAAAGTAAAAATAACAAAGAAAAAAAGTGATGAGAAGACATGTCGATGTGACGTTAAATTAAAGCAAAACTCTTAATTCGATAAAAAAAAAATTAAAACTAGATTGTGGTCATGATGGCGAATGCAAATGCTCTAAAGATGGTTAAAAGATTATTTAATGTTATTAAAAAGTTAGGCTATTGACTTTTGGCATTATGTGTTAAAAAATCTTCGGTTCATGGCTCATCGTCACATCCATTAAATTATTTAAGAAGTTTGATCAACGTTCAATGATTTATCTAATTTTTATGTAAATTGGTTGAACTTTACTCACAACCATATCAATTATTGAACGACGATTGATTCTCACGAATCAAATTAGTCTTTTGACAACGGGTGGACACCAATATCAAAGCCACTAATTAAACACAAGCTAACCCATGAACCTTTGCTAAGACACACTTAGCTGGAAAATAATAAAGGATAATAAAGGCATAGGCTCCCTAAAATTCTCACTTTTTGTTTAGTAACTTCTAGTAAAATATGGATTTTAGAGAAATGTATTACATTATTACCCTCTCAGAATATAGTAACTATAGTTACATCAAAATAGGGGTGTCCAAACTGAGGAACCAAAAGAACGAGGAACCGTACCAGTACCGTACCGGAACCGAACCGTATATTAGAACCATGGTACGGTTCTTGGTTCCTAAAATTCCAAATTTTCGGTTCTCGGGACGGTTCGGGTCGGAACCGTCCGGTTCCGGTTCTTTCCCGAAAGAACCGAACACTTTGAAAATATGAAATTTTATAGGGTTTATTTGGGACATTGTGTAATGTGTATAGCCTTTTAAGAAAAAAAAAAAACCCTAATCATTATTAAGTTGTAACATAAAAAATCTAAAACTTAAAAACACATAATAAAAATAAAACCCTAACTTTTAATAAATTAAAAGATCATCATCATCATCATTCATCAACATGAAGTAAGTTTATCTCGAAATCACTATCGTAAGTTTATCTCGAATATTTGGTAAACGAGTACTGATGACATACTGATCACAATCATAGTGATATAATATTATAGTGGTTGTCATTTGTCATCATCATTCATCAACATGTTTATGTTATTTTGAACAATTTGAACTAATGAAAATTTAGAATGGTTTGTATTGTTGGAAACATTTTTGTGTGTATTTGTATTGTTATTGCATTATTAGCATGTCTTTATGAATAATCAACGATGAAAAAATAAATTATTCAAACACTTAGGTTCTTGTGGGAAATTACCGTACCGGAACCGAGTACCGTACCGGAACCGTACCGAAGAACTTGGGACGGTTCTTGGTTCCACTTTTTCCATATTTTCGTCGGTTCTTTCGGGACGGTTCCGGTTCGGGACGGTTCCAGTACCATGGACACAACTACATCAAAACTCCACAGAAATGTCAAAATTTCAAACGAGTCCATCATTCATCTCATTTTACCACATCTATATCTTTATTTCATCTGATAATATCCCAAAAAATGTTTGATTATTTAATTGTTTGTGTTAATTTTTCATTTTGGTTTCTATTTATTTATAGATTTTTGTCTTTTATGAAACTATTTTAATCAAACATACATTTTCTTAAATTCTTAATGACAATACTTAAATAAAAAATTGGATGAATTGAATTATATTTTTCTTTACACATAGACACATTTTAAGCTAGAATAATTTTGGCCACCCCAACTAAGATGCTCAAGCTCCGCTACTGAAGACAGATACTAGATTCCATAATCAATTAAATATGCAGTAAATGGTGTCCATTTATTCATGTTTACACCATATACTTGAGTAACTAATGAGTACACAACAATATTTTATTTAAACTCAACAAATAGTATTGAATTTATATATGAGATTCCACATAATCGAACATTGGGGAACATTGTCCCCAATGTTCCAAATAAAAGATGTAAAAGTAAAAATAAATGAGAATGAAAGAAACTAATACTCCCCTGATTCGCTCGGTATGTACGATGTGGTAACATGGTTAAATCTTCCTCCAAGAAAATGAACATGAAAAGCTTCACCCTTGAAATATAATCATCATCTTGTCCAATATAACCTGTAAAGAACTAAGAAAACAAACACGAAACCTCGCATAAAATTGGCGGTAAAATCTACATAAAGTTTAAATCCTAGGAAAGAGCATANCAACTTTCTAATCCGAATTCCTCAAAATCATTTTACTTCAATACTCGGGTTTATAAAAATAGTAATGCGGAAGTTTTTAAAAGTCACCCAAATTTACCAGTTGTCACAGCTTAACCAAAGAACTGCTTTACATTGATTACTACAGCGTGATATCGTATATTATTGTTGTCATCTTTCAAACCTAATGCGGAATTAGGATGCTCATTCATGCATGGACAACATGGTGTTCGTTATTTTTGTTGGTTAGTTATTCAACAAGTTCTTATGGTTACTTAAGATGATTAACACATTGGTTTCAGGGGAAGTATCTTAGTATGTGT
Source organism: Artemisia annua (assembly GCA_014162995.1). Classification (NCBI taxonomy): domain Eukaryota; kingdom Viridiplantae; phylum Streptophyta; class Magnoliopsida; order Asterales; family Asteraceae; genus Artemisia; species Artemisia annua. The sequence continues at coordinate 7,660 of LBNU01002467.1, forward strand.
TTTAATCATTTGATGTTTATGCATCACTCAAGGGGAAGTGTTTGATTTTTACTACTGTTGATCGCTATTACTACTGTTAGTTGGAGTTTTCTACTGTTTTGGATTCATTTTTAGTAACCATTTTGGTGTTCTTCATGGAGGGCAATTTGAAACATCGGAAGGCTTTGATTAGAAGTGTGATATTGATTAGTGGTGGTCAAGATCATATTTGCATACGTTCCCTATTTATTGATAACAAAAAGGGGAAGAGATGTTGGAGTGGCATTGCATGGCTTAAGGGGAAGACAAGATTGTTTCATTCATAGCGAGATTTAATTATCTCAATTTCTCTACTTCGTCTAGGGAAGTTCGTACAAGATTCGTGGTTGTTTTGTCATCATCAAATAGGGGAAGATTGTTGGGTTTTATTGATTTGATGATACAAAACAAGAAGAATTAAACATGAAGGGCTTGAAGTGACAAGAAGGGAAATTACAAAAAGATGGAGGATTTGGAAGATTCTAGAAGAATATTTAGTTTCCTAATTATATTAGAATTGTCTTTCTTGTAAACCCTAATCCTCTAGTATATAAAGAGGACATGGGTCATTAGGTTTAGTGTGCACAACTACAAGATGTAGTCGATTAAAAGGTGTGTGTGTGTAGCCTAGGCGTAGGGAAAAACGCCTAGGGTTAGTGGTTAGTTAGTTAGTTCAGCCTCAAGGTCAGGTCCTTGATCCCTGTTACAAGGTGTGTAACACGTTCTACCTTGATCAAGTAGAATTGGGGCTGTAGTAGTTTGTGTTTATTAGTATTAGAGATGATAATGAAAAACCTTGTTGTCAATAACATATGATGTTTTTATTATTCCGCTGCATATTGTCTATGTTATTGTTAACCCTAGATGCTCTAAACGGTCCAAGGAGTCTTCCAAACTCCTCAATTAGTATCAGAGCTCGGGGAGCTCGTTACCTAGGGATTCGACAAGGTTTTTTTAGTCGTTGGAAGAAAGCAGGTGTCGATACTAAGGGTTTCTGTTTGACGCAAAGTATTACATGGTTTGTATCTGATTGGCTGCTTCAAAAAGATTCGTTTCTTTAATATGACTATTGAAGATCATGGGTCGGTCTTGTATTAATTTAAGGTTTGAGGATTGCAAATTCATTGATTCTTGTCGATAGTGCATGTGATTAGTTTGCACATGGGATGTTTGTTGATTGGTTATCATATACGAGGTGAATTTTTGGTCAATCTGATATTCGAGAACAGCATGTGGAGTTTGGTTATTTTAACGAAGTAATTTAATTCCATTTCGTATCTCGTACCAAATTGATGATTATATGAAGGTTTTCAACAACCTCGTACTGCGTTTTTGATTATGGATCAGAATTTGAATTTATAAAGAACGTGGATCGGTTGGTGCTATAAAGTGATAATATTTGCCAAAGGTTCAATATTATTCTCTGTTTGTTGCTATTTAATTCACACCTCGTATAAATTAAAGACAGTAGGACTGACGTACCAGATCTTGGTTGGTGTTCAAATTATAAGTGCATTAAATTGGTCGAAAAAGTTGCTGCTTTGTTGACTTGTGCAAGTGGAAAAGGAAAGTGCTGCTTCTAATTCAAGGTACTACTATGTTTAAGGCATTGATTTGAAAGTACTGCTCCATTGATTTAAAGAACTGCTCTTGTAATTTATGTGCTGCTGCGTGTCTCATTGAAAGTACTGCTCTTGTAACTAAAGTACTGCTGCTCGACTAAAATACTGTTCTTGCAAAGTACTGCTCCAAGGTACTGCTATTGCAAAGTACTGCTATTGTAAGTTTATACTAAATTTTATGAGCAGTTTGATTGGTATTGAGAGATGGTTTTACACACACATGGATTATTTGGTTCACACACACACAAAAAGGTATTTGATTGAAGCATGGTAACGAGGCACTAAGATGGGTACATTTTGATAAAGTCGTTCCTACTGCTTAAACAAAGAACTGCTTTACATTGATTACTACAGCGTGATATCGTATATTATTGTTGTCATCTTTCNTATATCTTACATTGCCTTCTAGGATTAAAGGGATATAATACTTGCAAAATAAATATTTACAGATTCCCGGTGTTTTAAAATTAAAGATTTTACAAAACTATACAATTCCAGCAGAAATACAAAACCTGGAATTTTTTTTCCAGAAATAACATCTGAGGTCGTTAGGTTGTACCCCATGACGCCGTCAGGACTGATCTGACAGAATTCTTTTTATTTTTTTTCTGAAAAATTTTTGGAAAAATCTAAGTTTTAACACCTGGAAATTCTGTAAAACATTCATTGTGACTCGATACAAGCATTTGACTCTAACAAGCACTAATATATATGTTAATATCCTAATTGTTATTGTTCATGTTCAATTCATTCTTAAAAACAAATATGATCTTCCCTACACTTATCTTTTTGCAAAATACCTTTATATGTGATTAAGATGAAGTTAAAAACAAAATAAAACATTTTCACAATTTACTTGGTACATGAACAATGAACAAAAAGGATGAAACATATATACGGAAACAAATAAAAGCAAACAAACAAACAAACAAATAAAAAGCTTGGGTTGCCTCCCAATAAGCGCTTTTCTTTATTTACGAGTCTTGTAGCTAGACTCAAAGTCATGCCCTATTACGTGACTTCATTATCAAAGACAATATCTTCCTCATTAATCATGTCATTCCCGTCTTTCTGATAATGCTTAACACGTTGTATGTTTACGGTGAACTCCCTATTCTCGTCATCGACTAATACTACAACCCCCGTTTTTAATGAGCTTTTCACAGTTAAAGGCCCATACCATCTAGACTTTAGTTTACTGGGGAATAATCTTAAGCGAGAGTTGTATAGCAAAACTTTATCCCCTTCCGAGAATTCCTTGGGGCTCTTAATCCATTGATCGTGCCATTTTTAGCCCTTTCTTTGTATGTTATTGAGGACTCATAGGCTTCGAGTCTCAATTCATCAAGCTCCTGAAGCGGTAAGAACCTATTCGTCCCTGCAACCGTGTAGTCGAAATTGCAAGTCTTAAGCTCCCAGTATGCTTTGTGCTCTAACACCACCGGAAGGTGGCATGCTTTACCATAGACTTGGCGAAACGAGGTTGTTCCAATAGGTGTCTTATAGGCGGTTCTGAATGCCCATAGAGCTTCGTCAAGTTTAAACGACCAATCCTTCCTGTTTTGGTTAACCGTTTTCTCTAATATGCGTTTTATTGCTCGATTGGTGTTCTCAACTTGGCCATTGGTTTGAGGGTGGTAAGCGGTTGAGAACCGATGAGAGACTCCATATCGTTTCATGACCTTTTCCATTTGCGCATTACAGAAATGGGTTCCCCTATCACTAATGAGGGGCTTTTGGGATTCCAAACCTAACAAATAACTTTTTCAGGAAATGAATGACCACCCTAGCATCGTTAGTTCTAAGGGCTTGTGCTTCCACCCACTTTGAGACATAGTCGATGGCTACTAAGATGTATTCATTCCCCACAGATGATGGAAAGGGGCCCATAAAATTGATTCCCCAAACATCGAAAATTTCACAAACTTGTATATAATTCTGAGCTGCTTCGTCCCTCCTTGAGATATTTCCATCCATTTGACATGCGTCACAAGCTTGTATCTACCCTTTCACATCGCGAAATATCATTGGCCAATGGAATCCTGCTTCAAATTTTTTTTCGTGCGGTAGTACTTATCCCATGATGCCATCTAGAAGGACCAGCATGACATTCTCTCATGATCCTAATTGCCTCTTTTCCAGAAACACATCATCTGATAATTTGGTCCCCGACATCTATGAAATAGGAAAGGTTCGTCCAAAAAATAGTATTTCAATTGAGTGAAGAATTTTTTCCTTTCCTGTCTATTCATGTACTCTCGAATAACCCGGCTTGCTAGGTAATTAGCGTAATCTGCGTACCATGGTTCGGAATCATCTATTGACATAAGCTGTTCTTCAGGAAATGAATCCCGAATTTTGCTGATGTCTGATTTACCAAGGTCAGGGTTTTCATGTCGAGAGAGATGGTCAGCTGCAAGATTTTCAGCACCCTTTTTTGTCGCGGATTTTGATATCAAACTCTTGTAGTAGCAAGATCCAACGAATTAATCGTGGTTTAGCGTTTTGTTTTGAGAAAAGATACCGAAGGGCTGAATGATCAGTGAAGACGATGGTTTTTGATAAGACTAGATATTGGCGAAACTTATCAAAAGTGAACACTACAGCCAAGAGTTCCTTTTCTGTGGTGGTGTAGTTTTATTGTGCAGGGTTCATGGTTTTGCTAGCATACTAGATGGGTTGTAAATGTTTGTTTAACCTTTGACCCAACATAGCTCCAACGGCATAGTCGCTAGCATCACACATAATCTCGAATGGTAACTCCCAATCAGGTGTAACCATAATTGGAGCTTGTGTGAGATATTGTTTCAAGCGATCGAACGCTTCCCTACACTCTTGCGAAAAGTCGAACGGGGCATCCTTAACCAGTAATCGAGTCATTGGGCGAGCTATTTTTGAAAAGTCCTTAATAAACCTTTATAGAAACCGGCATGTCCCAGGAAACTACGTATGGCTTTGACGGTGGTGGGGTAAGGTAACTTGGATATAGCTTCAAATTTTGCTCGATCCACCTCAATCCCATTCCCAGAGACTTTATGCCCAAGAACAATCCCTTCTTTTACCATAAAATGACATTTTTTCCAATTTAAAACTAAGTTGGTCTCCTCACAACGTTTTAGCATTTTCTCAAGATTAGCAAGACAACGATTGAAGGAATCTCCAAAGACTGATAAGTCGTCCATGAAGACTTCCATGCTATCTTCCATTAACTCATGGAGGATTGATGTCATACATCGCTGAAAAGTGGCGGGCGTATTACACAATCCGAAGGGCATTCGCTTATAAGCGAATGTTCCATAAAGACATGTAAAGGTGGTCTTTTCTTGGTCCTCAGGGGCGATAGGGATTTTGAAGTACCCTGAGAACCCGTCTAGGAAGCAGTAATATTCATGCCCAGCTAATCTCTCCAACATTTGATCAATGAATGGTAACGGGAAGTGATCTTTTCGGGTCGCATCATTCAACTTCCTATAATCGATGCACATACGCCAACCGGTGACCGTTCTTTGGGGAACCAATTTATCCTTATCGTTTTTTACAACGGTCATCCCTCCTTTCTTTGGTACAACCTGTACCGGACTAACCCAAGGACTCTCGGAAATTGGGTAAATTAGACCGGCGTCCAAGAGTTTGATGAATTCCTTCTTCACCACTTCCTTGACATTGGGATTTACTCGCCTCTGAGGTTGTACACTTGGTCTATAATCCTCCTGCATGAGGATTTTGTTCGTACAAAACGTCGAGTCGATTCCCTTTATATCAGCCACACTCCATGCAATAACCCCTTTATATTTTTTAAGACAACTAGAAGTTTATCTTTTTGTCCGCCTTCCAAGGAAGAGTTTATGATTACCGGGAGTTGGTCCTTGCCCTGAAGGAAAGCATATTCTAAGTGATTTGGGAGCTCTTTTAGTTCTAACATGGGTGGCTTGATAATGAAAGGCTTGAGCTTGTTTTCAGGTTTGCGGAGCTCGAGTGGTTCAATGGTTTCTTTTCTAGGATAGAAGGAAACCGCGTTGATAACCTCTGTCTCTTCTTCCTCTTCGTGAACTGGTGCGATATTATTGTCTTGCAACCAACCTGCTTCAACTTGTTCATCAACACATTTATCAATGATATCAGTGAATTCATCGACCTCTCCAATGAAATATAGCCGGTTGTCTGATGCAAGAGGAAAATCCATCGTATCCTTGATGTCAAAGGTCAGGCTTTCAGTCCCTACTCGAAAGGTCAATTTGCCATCATGAACATCAATGACAGCGCGGGCAGTGGCTAGAAATGGTATGCCTAGAATGATGGGTACAATAATCTTCTTCCATCTCCAAGATTACAAAATCAACTGGGAATTTAAACTTTCCTATCTTGACTAGCACATTCTCACATATTCCCAAGGGGTATTTGTAAAACCCCCAAAATTTAACCATGACAGCGGAAGACTTTTTATAAATACAGCGGAAGACTTTAAAAATACAGCGGAAGACTTTAAAAATACAGCGGAAGACTTTTGGGTGTTACTTCGAGGATCTTTTATCACAATTACAGAAACGACACAAAGTGACGTTTTAAAGTCCAAAATACCATATATAATGATGTTTCAAGATTTAACAATAAGTTTATTGGAAATGTGTCAAAACATTTATTTTAGCCCATGCCAGTTTACAAGCTCACTCCGTGCCTTCAAGATCCTTCATGTCTATTTCCTGAGATAAACATGCTAAAAGTCAACATAAAGTTGAGTGATATTCATAGGTTTGAAAGTTAAACAGTTGAACACAAGATATAGCCAGTTATTGCAAACGTATGCAATCAAACAAGTTGAAAACAATTCATATCCGTTATTGCATTAAGCTCATGACACACAACGATTTAACAGCCAATCATATTTAATAATATGACGCAACATAATAATATGCCCCCAAGATAGGTTTTTGTCAGTTACCTATGTCATCAAAATAATGTGCATTTGGTGGTTTTCTCCAACGACCAAACGGGGATTGTCAATCCCTAATAGATCTATCCACAGTTATTTACGTTCACTCAGCAAGTGATTAAGGTTCATGATCGAGGGACTTTCGACAATAGCTACTTAAGCAATAATAACGGTCAGCCGGTATATCAATACCAAAATAAAAGGACTTGTGTTCGGTTTTAAGCATGTATCTCCCCACATAAAACAGTTAAAAAGTGGGCTATGAACTCACCTCAGTAGTATAGTAGATGTAGCTGTATCGTTAAACTCAACGATGCTAGGAAACGGCTTCACACACAACCTAAAAGATATGCCAAGTTTTAGTTCGATAGTCTAAGTCCAGTTTTATCGCGAATAATTGTCACTTAGTTATGAACAAAACTCGTGTTTGTTTAAATGCCTTAAGTTCAAAAGCAAAGTTATATGCAAATATAACTTGTGAGGATATTGATCGATGATCCATGAAAACTTTATATCAAGTCATATGATGAATCACGATAAAAGAAATATGTCACATATCGTTAATTATATAACGTATATATATAAATTTATCTCGTTCTTTAATCTCGAATACACGTTCATTCATATAAACATTAATATTATTTTTATAAAATAATATTACGGAAAAATCATTTAAGTTTCACCAAAATTACATTTTTAACCCTAACAGTCAAACTTTACATCGTTAGTCCAAAATTAACGATTATTAATTCAAGTCTAAAAAGTATCAATATTTACATTTAATAACTCCAAGTTTACAATATTTACTGTTTCTAACCCAGAAAATCAGAATTTATAGTTTTGACCATAAGTTTGTAACTTTTGCATTTTTAGTCCCTCGGTTAAGAAATTTTGCAAATTTAGTCCAAAAGTCGCCAAACTCAAAACTTATCATTTTTATTATTTCAATAGGCTCAACATATTCAGATAAGCTTAACTCCACTGCTTATTTTCTTAAAAAGCACTTATTTCATTAAATGGGCTTAACGAGACCAAAACTAAGGCCCGTTAACAATTTGAGATCCATTGGCTTACGAGGGGTTTGGGCTTGGCCTTGGACTTGTTTAAGGTTCTAAAAACATTATAATTTAGCTTGTATTACTAGCTTATCCAATAAGCTTAAAAACAGCTTATTGGGCTTTTAAGCCTATTAGTTAGTTATTAAGGTTTTTAGAAAAAAATAGTTTTGGTCGATCAAAATGGCTCTAGTAGACAGCTTAAACGAGCTTATAACTTCGAACAAAATACGTTTCCTGATTGTTAGCCATGTTGAAAATGAGATCGAGCTTTAAAAACAATATGTTATGTGTCGAATTTTGAAATGGTGAGGCCAAAGTAAACGTCCAAAATCATTTCTGAAACAGTTATAAGACTTAGAAAAAAATATTCTAAGTGTTTAAAGAATTTTCAAAACGACTTGGTGACTTATAAACGTGTCTAGTTTATTTAGTAAATGTTGTTATTAACTCAAAAACTTTATATTACTCGATTCTCAGTACATCCAACATCCTATAGGTCGAATAATATGTATATGTCACGTTTGAAATTTACGAATTTATGGATCAAAGTAAACGTTCCAAATATCAAAGTAATGAAAAGAAAAATAGTAAAATGGTTCAAGCATTCTCACCTCACCTCAAAAGGGTGGGGTACAAACGTTCGTAGAGGTCGAGCTGGGGAAAATGGTGATTGTAGCTTGATACACGACCCACCAAGGATCTAGGATGAGCAAAGCTTGGTACTTGAACGTGATTCTAACCCTTCGNTGTTTAACCTTTGACCCAACACAGCTCCAACGGCATAGTCGCTAGCATCACACATAATCTCGAATGGTAACTCCCAATCAGGTGTAACCATAATTGGAGCTTGTGTGAGATATTGTTTCAAGCGATCGAACGCTTCCCTACACTCTTGCGAAAAGTCGAACGGGGCATCCTTAACCAATAATTGAGTCATTGGGCGAGCTATTTTTGAAAAGTCCTTAATAAACCTTTTATAGAAACCGGCATGTCCCAGGAAACTACGTATGGCTTTGACGGTGGTGGGGTAAGGTAACTTGGATATAGCTTCAAATTTTGCTCGATCCACCTCAATCCCATTCCCAGAGACTTTATGCCCAAGAACAATCCCTTCTTTTACCATAAAATGACATTTTTTCCAATTTAAAACTAAGTTGGTCTCCTCACAACGTTTTAGCATTTTCTCAAGATTAGCAAGACAACGATTGAAGGAATCTCCAAAGACTGATAAGTCGTCCATGAAGACTTCCATGCTATCTTCCATTAACTCATGGAGGATTGATGTCATACATCGCTGAAAAGTGGCGGGCGTATTACACAATCCGAAGGGCATTCGCTTATAAGCGAATGTTCCATAAGGACATGTAAAGGTGGTCTTTTCTTGGTCCTCAGGGGCGATAGGGATTTTGAAGTACCCTGAGAACCCGTCTAGGAAGCAGTAATATTCATGCCCAGCTAATCTCTCCAACATTTGATCAATGAATGGTAACGGGAAGTGATCTTTTCGGGTCGCATCATTCAACTTCCTATAATCGATGCACATACGCCAACCGGTGACCGTTCTTTGGGGAACCAATTTATCCTTATCGTTTTTTACAACGGTCATCCCTCCTTTCTTTGGTACAACCTGTACCGGACTAACCCAAGGACTCTCGGAAATTGGGTAAATTAGACCGGCGTCCAAGAGTTTGATGAATTCCTTCTTCACCACTTCCTTGACATTGGGATTTACTCGCCTCTGAGGTTGTACACTTGGTCTATAATCCTCCTGCATGAGGATTTTGTTCGTACAAAACGTCGAGTCGATTCCCTTTATATCAGCCACACTCCATGCAATAACCCCTTTATATTTTTTAAGACAACTAGAAGTTTATCTTTTTGTCCGCCTTCCAAGGAAGAGTTTATGATTACCGGGAGTTGGTCCTTGCCCTGAAGGAAAGCATATTCTAAGTGATTTGGGAGCTCTTTTAGTTCTAACATGGGTGGCTTGATAATGAAAGGCTTGAGCTTGTTTTCAGGTTTGCGGAGCTCGAGTGGTTCAATGGTTTCTTTTCTAGGATAGAAGGAAACCGCGTTGATAACCTCTGTCTCTTCTTCCTCTTCGTGAACTGGTGCGATATTATTGTCTTGCAACCAACCTGCTTCAACTTGTTCATCAACACATTTATCAATGATATCAGTGAATTCATCGACCTCTCCAATGAAATATAGCCGGTTGTCTAATGCAAGAGGAAAATCCATCGTATCCTTGATGTCAAAGGTCAGGCTTTCAGTCCCTACTCGAAAGGTCAATTTGCCATCATGAACATCAATGACAGCGCGGGCAGTGGCTAGTAATGGTATGCCTAGAATGATGGGTACAATAATCTTCTTCCATCTCCAAGATTACAAAATCAACTGGGAATTTAAACTTTCCTATCTTGACTAGCACATTCTCACATATTCCCAAGGGGTATTTGACTGATCTATTAGCTAATTGAATGTTCATATGCGTTGGCTTTAATCCTGAGTATCCTAGTTTGAGGAACATGAAATATGACATAAGATTTATGCTTGCTCCCAAATCAGCCAGATCATTCTTTACGGATAAGGATCCTATAGAGCACGGCAAGGTGAAACTACATGGGTCGTCCTCCTTTTTGGGTAGTCCTCGTTGGGTAACCACAGAACATTCTTCCCTTAGAGTTACCAGACCCTCAAATTTCTTTTTGTTGGCAAGAAGTCTCCTGAAGTATGTACTATATTTAGGCATATGGTAACATGCATCAATGAGGGGGATGGAGACCACATAATCATTTAAGTATGATAAGAATCTCGTATTATCATTCTCTATCTTTTGATTCTTGAGGTGGGATGGATACGGAACTTTTGTAGGCTGCTTGGGTTGAGTAGGAAGTGGGGAGATTACGCGAGGAAGTTGTTCAGGGGTGTAAAACCCTAAAATTCGGGAATCTAAAATTACATATAAATCTGAATTTTTCTTTTTCCAAGTTAACCCTATACTTTATTTTTAAGACTAAACTATATTAACCTAAATTAAAATAAATTAAATCAAAGTAAATAATTAATGTACACTTATGGAGAAAATGATGACATTTGAAACAAAGTTAATAGGCTCTTAAACCCCATAATAATTGACTAATGAAAGCTCATAATCGGCCCATTGATTACATCCCCTAACCGACCCTTTTATACCCATTAAAACCCATAATCAGTAAACGTTATAAAATAGTATACGCTCCTATTTGATACAAGATATAAGTCGAAACATTGTCCTTCTTTTGTTCCTCCATGTGTACGACCAAAACCAACATCAACAAGGAAACCCTCTTAACAATATATTCAACAAGCTGCTGCTATTTTTGTACAATCGAAACAAGTATTGCCAACATTTTTCTTGTGTTCCTATCTTCAGTTTGATCGATCCTTCAAGGTAACACGATTTCTTCTTTTATTTTTCTTCCATTCGGTCTATACTAATTATGCCAACCATGTTTCCTTTATTTGTATTCGACCCAACAAGTTCTAATAAAAACGACCCTATAACACTGGTATGATCGACCCTTTAGGATTATACATTAGACCCCATGCTATCTAAATAACATGCTCGACCTTAATTTCTGTCCGACTAGTCGACCCTCGTTTTATTTCTTATATTCGACCCAAGTGTTTACATGTTCGACCCATAAAAATTGTTAGTTATCGACCTTTGCTAAACCAATTGACCCAAATGGTTTCATGTGTATCGACTTATATATATATATAAAAAAAAACCTTTGTCACAGTTACTTTTGGCATGCGACCTATATGTCGACCCTTGTGTTGTATTTTATATCGACCTTATGTTGCCTTTTAATCGACCTATACATTGTGTTTTATATATATATCGACCCATTCGACCTTTGTTATACTTTACTATTTGATTGTATATTAAAACTTAAAAAAGTCGACCCTTTATGTTCCCTACCCGACATATATTTCTGTCATAGTTAGGGTGCGTTGGTTTTATTTGGGTCACGAGCCACACATATTTAAAGGGTATGTTTATTAGATCATGGGCCAAAATGATTAAAAAGGGGTCACGTTTGGTTCTGTTAGGCCAAAGCCACTAAATAAATGAAAGGGTGATTTGTAATTAATAAAACTAATGGGTTGTGTTTATTAAGATTAATTTATTTAGTTAATGTGTAACATATATTTTCGGCTATTAAAATGTCGGACTAACGTGATATATATTATTTAGACATAATAATAATTGGTACGTTTCGGTTAAATAAACTTAATGACATTGAATGTAATTGAACCCTAAACCTAATTGTATTTATGATGTCTTAAAACCTATGTTGCACGGAAACGCCTAAAGGGTCGCGTCTCCCGTACCGGAAACGTTTCGGAAACGGGAAACGCCTGGAAACGCCAGGAATCGCGGCGGAAACGGTTTTGGCAAATGGGAAACGTTTCACATCTTTTCGAAACGCCTGGTGTTAGGTAGGAAACGCTTGGAAACGTTTCTCGGACTTTTATTTGCGTTTCTGGGCCATTTAAAAGCCCAGTTGACGGTGGTGAAACAGATTTTCCGGTTAAATACTCGCTGGAGATGACTCCGTTCCGGTGGAGGATGGTTGCCGGAGCTTTGAGAAATTGTTTTTGTTAGTTGAAATGTGAATAAACAGTGTTTTGAGTGATGAGTATGAAGTAAAAAGATAATGGTGCTATTAATAAATTAGTGTAGATTTGTAGCCGTTGGATGGTGTGACACGTGGAATATTGAACTTTGAGTCTATCTTTTTGTCTATCGTGTTTAGGTTGGCACTGTATCTTTTTGTCCTCACTTTTCTCAAATCAAATCTCTTATTTTAATGTTTCTATCTTTAAAATATATAATTTTGATATTATTACTGCGTGGTTTTTTTAATGACCCGGTTGACAAATCTTTGCATCTAGTATTGAACTTTGATTAATGACATTTTGGTGATAACAATTTATGTATGATATTTATTTATTTTATTAATAAATATATATAAAATTATATAAAATACACAAACGTTTCTGGCCGTACCCGTTTCTTGGATTTTGGGATATTGACGTTTCTAAGTACCCGTTTCCGTCCCCGTCCCCGTTTCCGTATCCGTCCCCGTGCAACATAGCTTAAAACCATAGACATAATTATTAACATTTTGAAAACTAAATGACTTAAATGATAAGCCTAAAATTGACTAATGTAGAAACTTACTGAATATGTGATGAACCCTAATCTGTGTAGATCCGTTGAAGAAATGTAACGTCCATTGATTCGTTTGCTTTTCGTTTAAATTGAATTAAGGTACGGATATTCAGTCTTCCTTTTTAAGATTCTTTCATTTGCATTTCGTATTGGTACGGATATTCAGTCATCCTTTTAAGCATTCTTTCATTTGCATTTCGTTATCGTACGGATATTCTACCCTTTCTCAGTAAGGGTTCTGATTCTGTGTACTATTGTTATTGTTTTTTTCGTATCGGTACAAATGTTCTACCTTTTATCAGTAAAGGTTTCTCATGATTCGTATTCATTAACTTTGATTCGTTTGTTATGATATGAACCTTTGATTTGAACCATTGACATGATCCTTTTGTTATGACCCATCTGATATGATTTCATTGTATTGATCTTTTTGTTTGATCCGTTTGAATTGACCCATTGCCCAAAGTATTATCTAGTCATGGAGGTACCATGGCCATGTCATTGAGGCACCAATGGCATGACACTTTCTGTTGAGGTGTGATTGATCCACGGCGTTCCCTTCTATTTTAATGATTATGGTGCATATGGCCATTCTGTATATGTATGTATAGTCTCGTACTTGCATATGTATTCTGTTTTGCAAGGGAGCGTATGGATGCATCCTAGGCTAAATGAATGATTGGATATTGACTTAGTGATTAGTAGTGCGTGCCATGCACTCCATTTCACTTCTGGTACGTTGGAGCTAGCTACTCCATGTACAATAAAGGAATTGACGGTATAATGAATTGTGAAATGAAATGTTTGATTGATTGTTTGGTACTTGAGCAAATTCCGTTACTATCCCTTTTACCATTTATGTATTATTATTTGACTTTCATTTTCATATGACCCTTCATATTCTTTATGACATTGTATATCAGCAGGTTCCCATTGGATTGTTTGTTTATTCGTTTATGTTCAGTTATCTTTTATATGATTATATCTGTTCACTGAGCGTTAGCTCAGCCGAATTTTCTTTTCCCTGCGGCAGGTATCAAGTTGGAGGCTGGGATTGAGTGATGAGAGTAGGAGCTTTTAGTGGACCAACCCTACCTTAGTATTATTGGATTTTATTTCAGATTTATGTTTGACTATTTCAATTCTTTTAGAAGTTGGTTTTGGTTGTATTTGTTTTATTAGTCCTTTTAGTCTCAAGATTTGTAATTTATTGAGCTAAGTCTTCCGCTTGCGCTTTATGTTCTGAAATGACACCATAATTTTACACTTTAGACCCTTATCCGGTTTGGGTGTTACAATTATGGTATCAGAGCTTAGGATTCGACCTGTAGAGCTTAGGCTATGACCTGTGAGGATTGGGTAGACATTAGGCTTCCTTTTGCTTTAACGCTTTCTTCTGCTTTGATATTTCCTTCTACTTTGACTGTTTTCCTATCGTATTCGATATCCGATATTAACTCTGATTTTTGTCTTCATTAATTCGTTTGTTGACCTTTTAGATGTAGGTCAATAAAACACCGGAAGAGGTTGCCGCTTTCAACGCAGCTGTTGCTTAGGCTATTGAAGCCCTAATGCCTGAACTTCGAAATCGACTCTTCGAGGAATTCCGTCAGTTAGCCTCTAATTCTGGCTCTGGTGGCACTCCAATCACTATCTCTGGGTGGTTGGAAAAGTTTAGGAAACAGAAGCCCAGATCTTTTAGTTCCACCAACACTCCTGTTGATACAGTAAATTGGATTGCACACATAGAAAAGATCTTTGAAGTGTTGGACTGTGGGGATGAGTTTAAGGCCCGTTTGGCCAGTTATAAACTGGAAGGTGATGCGCTGAACTGGTGGAAGTCCTATAAGCAGGCCAAAGGTGATGAGTTTATACTCACTATGACTTGGGCAGATTTTCATGACGTCTTCTTTACTTAGTATTTTCCTCTAGCTGAACAACAAAAGTTTGAATGGGAGTACCATAATATCGGCCAAGAAGACAGGGAAACCACCAATGAATTTATGAAGCGGTTTCTAAGGTTAGCAGGATTTCTTGGAGCGAAGGCTGGAACTCAGGAGGAGCAGGCTTCACATTTCAAATGGGGGTTGAAAGAATGGATTCTGGATGGGATTGTAAACACAGAGTTCACGGACGTAGCTCAGGTTGCTAACGCGGGCCGTAATATCGGACTTCTCCGTGAGAGGAACAGGGAGAACAAAAGAAACTGTGATGGGGACCGCATCCGATCTGCTGTAGCACCTACCCAGAACAGTGCTTCGAGGGTACGAGACCAGAGGTACCATGATTCTGAGTCGACTACTACATGTGAAATATTTGGGAAGTGGCATCCAGGGAAGCCTTGCCACAAAAACTCTGGAGCATGTTTTGCATGCGGTTCGATGGACCATAAGATTGGTAATTGTCCTAGGAAGAAGTGAGTTGATGATTGGTGATCGGTTCATTTTCAGTTATGTTTTTCATTTGCGTCTTGATACATTTCTGCTATTTTCTGTTATATTTCTGGAATTTCTGATTTGAACCTGCTAATAAATTGAAGTCGGGATTTAGTCTTATCATCGTATCTGTTCATATTCATGATTATGATCTGTTATCTGTTACATATGTGTTAGTGCAAATATTACGATATTTAATCTATACGGTCTCGTTTGTTTTGATTGATGACAAACGTATAACTTGATACTTAACGTAAAATGTACAAGTTACTTGTAATCATACTTTGTCTCAACAAACATTCAATACCTCTCAACGTCTCGAGTCATCGTATGCTACAACACAGGTTCGTACATGTTTGTTATATAGCATTATGATCAAACCTCTTGACCAACCATTTAGAATGACTAAAATACTTTAGGAGTCTTTAAGTATTTTAG
>LBNU01002467.1:25397-44442 GCA_014162995.1 Artemisia annua
CTTTGCAAACACATTGTCTTTTAAATTCATTTACCGTTTTATTTACTTATCGCTTTCATTTACCGCTTTCTTTAGTCATTTTATTCATGCAACTTTACTTGCTTTCTTATTTAATGTCGTTTTACCGCTTTCCTTTACTTTAATTTGTCGTTGTAGTATAAACAAACCAAAACCTTCTTTTAAACCTTATTCATAACACATAGCTCACGGTCTTGAGTGACGAGATCCATATTCAACCCTCGTTGGGACAACGATACCTAGTGGTTCTTGCTTTCATAGCTAGTTCTGCGACGATCACCTCATCAAATGAAAAACACATCGTATGTTCGACAAAGTTTTTCATCTCCACAACCAACAACCAATGGAGTCTAGGATTATTCTCAAAACTAGGACTTCACAACTTCATTGGATCTCATCCTTTGTCTTCCTAGGCACATATCATGCACGTCATTGTAAGTGCAAACGATATTTTAATCCAACTCTCATTCTCAACATGTTGTTCTAATCAACACTCTCGCATCTTATGATGTCACTTTCGTCCTCATAATAGGTGTTTAGTATTTTTAGTACTCTTCTCATGAGAACTCTTGTTCATAGGTGCTATTTGAGCAATTTGGTGGTTTAGACAATATGTTTGTGAAATTACATGTTGATTGAATGTTTGATACTATTTGGGACATGTTTGTATTAACAACTTTGTAGGATGACAACATTTAGCATGTTGTCAAATTTTTATGCCTATGAAAAATTTCACTAAGTATAGTGAAAATCGTTAGCCCCCGGTCTAAGTCATAAGGTATGAGTGTTTACATGTCTATTTTTTGCATTTTCTAACCCGCCTTAGGTTATATTTTTGTTTTTGAGAGTTTTCGAAAAATTTGGAAAACGTCTTGCGGGCTAAAAACGCGGACTGCCTCGTTTTTCAGTAGTGGCGGAACCGGCGGTACCCTGGAAAGGGTTCCGCCCGTTATCCCTGAGGGTTCCGCCAGACCCTCAGGAAGTTTTCAAATCTTTTTCACATTTCAAACAACCACACTCCTTCAAATCACTTTTGTAGGATAGAAACTCATTCATTGTTAGGTTATAACATCATTAGACGCATCTCATGCGATCTTTGATATCATGAGTCTCTACCATGAGTCGCCTATACCATTTATATATATACATCTTATTTTTCTTTGAGATGAAATATATTGCATTAACTCTTTGATTGTAGGTTCACCATTATATACGATCAATCGTATATAGCATACTCATCTAAGGATGAAGTCTTGCATCGATTATTTTTCTTTTATTTTAGGTGCTTCTTGAGACCTTCGAACAAGGAGGAATATCAAGAAATCATATTGCATCTTCTATACACGTTGGTGTAGAGAACATGCTTGTCTAAAAGACAATACTTCCACTATACTAACTTTTGTTTTGTAGGTTCCTATTGACGCCCTTTAACAAGGGGGATCCTCCGTCAAGCATAGGAAAATTATTGTCTTACACTAACCTTTATTTTGTAGGATACTTCACTCTTGCATCATATACGTTGGTACCCTAGCAACGGGGAGTATTGATCAAGGGGAAGTCAATCATACACTAACCTTTTCTTTTGTAGCTTTCTTATCCTTGCATCATATACGTCGGGACCCTAGCAACGGGGAGTATTGATCAAGGGGGAGTTACAATCATGCACTAACCTTTATCTTTGTAGCTTTCTTGATTGTTATATACGTTGGGACCCTAGCAACGGGGAGTATTGATCAAGGGGGAGCTACAATCTAGGGGAAGCATGAACACATTCATTTTCACTCTCATTCTTCGACACACTTTTGTGCTTCGACAAAAAGAAAGAGATAAGTCTCCATAGTCCAACATGCATTTCATTCATAATGCATTTTTCATATAATTTTTATGTTGCACAACACTAACCTTGTTGTAGGTCAAGCAACTTAATTTGATCCATGGATCCGCTAACAACCTTAGGAAATTGGAGTTGAAGAATTCACTTCACTAGGGATGATACAAGCTCGCCATTTCGGGGAGAAGTTAAGTTAACTCCACGGACACACCCCTTTTTGTTTCGACAAAGGGGGAGAAGAGTGTAAACGGAGAAGGAAATGTAGAAGGTGTGTTGCGGATACAAGTAAGTAATACGGACACAAGTAACTCTTTACATTTCACGTTCTATCACGTTTACATATTTTGTCATCATCAAAAAGGGGGAGATTGTTAGTGCAAATATTACGATATTTAATCTATACGGTCTCGTTTGTTTTGATTGATGACAAACGTATAACTTGATACATAACGTAAAATGTACAAGTTACTTGTAATCATACTTTGTCTCAACAAACATTCAACACCTCTCAACGTCTCGAGTCATCGTATGCTACAACACAGGTTCGTACATGTTTGTTATGTAGCATTATGATCAAACCCCTTGACCAACCATTAAGAATGACTAAAATACTTTTAGGGTCTTTAAGTGTTTTAAGTGTCAAAGTGCACTTTAGGGGTCAAATAGAATAAGTGTCACATTAGGTGTCTAGATAATATTAGTAAGTTTACAATATATAAAAATGTGTCTTATAACAACATAAGTACATAAAACATTTTTAGTAACTTACTAAATATTATATAGCTAGCTAATATATTTTTCATATACAAGTAACTTATCTTTTTAAGTTAGTATATACATTTGTCTAAATGTATTTTTCATAAAATGAAAAATTATATTTGAAAATTACCTTGGTCAAATATCATTTACTAGATGTGACATTTGTGTGTTTGACTTGCCAAGAAGTTCTTACACATTTTGGAAGTATTCTTTTAAATGTGTCTTGTCACATCATGCATTCATGAATAGGGAAGTATTCTTTTAAATGTGTCTTGTCACATCATGCATTCATGAATATGTTGTGTGTTTGACTTGCCATGAAGTTCTTACACACTTTGGAAGTATCCTTTTAAATGTGTCTTGTCTTGTCAACATTAAGTTAAAAGTCTTGTCAATGTTGACTAAAATAGTAGTGGTTTAAGAACATGGTTTTTACCTTTGCTAGTTTTAAGAACATGGTTTTCTTTACTTGTTTTGCCTATAAATAGAGCAAGTTGTTTTCACTTGAAAACTTGATGAAAATCCACACACACATAGTGTAGTAGAAAACCATGTAAAAACACCCATTAGTCACCCTTTCTATAATGATCATAATGCTTCTAACATTCATCTTTGTTGTAAGCATATCATACTTCATGATCCACCAAGAAGGTTAAAAGATCTTGAAGTAATCATTCATGAAAGCATTCCAACATATGAAGATTCAAGGGCACTTGGCATCCTCTATGATTGAAGACTTCTTATTCAAGAAGTTCATGTAGATTAGTCATTTTACATCCATTAGACTTTTATGTCATGGATCATCATTATGTCATCTCAAGATAGATTAGATGGTTTATGTGTTTGTGCCATAAAACACAAGGTTTTTATGTTGGGCCACAAAACATAGCGGGAGTGGTTGTACCCTTGGTAAAGAACTCGACATCTAGCTTTGTGTCGGTAAAATTGTAAGCGACGATGGGAGTGGTTGTACCCTTGTAAAAGAACTCGACATCTAGCTTAATGTCGGTAAAAGTGTAAGCGACGATTGTAAGGTTTTCTCCGCCGAGAAGGGAGGTTGTTGATCTAGTGAAGTAACTCTCGAGTTGGGTACTCGGGGCGTGGACGTAGGGCAAGGACAAAAGAGGTCCTTGTAGCCGAACCACGATAAATACTCGTGTCGTGAATGGTTTGCACTTTCCCTTTACTTATTGCTTTGCTTTGATGTTTGCATTATGTGATTGTGTGTGTTGTGACTTGTTGTTTGCACTTGTGTGATAACATGTCTTAAGTTATGTTGGTCTTAAACAACAAGAAACGTCTTTCATATTACAACAAGCTAAAATGGACATTTGATACAACAAGTAGTAAAGTTTTTAAACGGTAACGTATTCACCCCCCCTCTACGTTTTCACAGTATGGATACGATCCGTTACTATGAAGGAGTACACCTAAGTTTTGCTATATGTATGTCTCACATTCGATAAATCTGTTTATGATGATCTGTTATGAGTTAAGATATGAGATTTTGGATTCCGAGAAAACAAGATCTGCCCGTTTATGAGAATATCTTTGAAAGGTTATATTGAAGACGAGACTATTTGAAAATCTGAAAAGTTAAGCATATTTATCACCCTCATATTTTCTGTGATTCGCTACATTCTCATCTGATTTGTCTAATCAAATTCCACGGACGATATATCCGTCAAATCCTACGTATTTCCTGTATCTCTTCTGAGAGAATACGATTATCATCTGTTACGTTTAGTATATTATTCTTTTGATCTGGATTCAGTGTGGTATGTCTTTTCTGGGGAATTCTGAAACTATTTTGATCAACAAGATAGAGCCATGAGAAACAAGTCATTGACATTTCCGTTCACGGTCCGTTGTGCTTTCCGTTTCGTTTCACTTCAATTTTCGAGGACGAAAATTTTCTTTTTACAGGGGAAGAGTTGTAAAACCTTAAATTCTAAATACTTAATTTTACGTTTAATTTGAAATTTTTCTAAGTTATGGGTACGATTAATTACAAAACCCGAAAACAACAAAATGAATAAACCATATATCCAAATAATTAAAGCGAGACCTCATAATTTAAATTCTGAACATATTTTGAGTCCGAAAATATTTAGAAACCTAAAATAAAATTCGAGATTTATTTTAACGCGACACGAATTCCATTTTAGGCCGTTTTCTTTTATTTCACCAAAAATTCGAGATTTATTTTAACGCGACACGAATTCCATTTTAGGCCGTTTTCTTTTATTTCACCAAAAATAAACACAACTAAATGAACCCAACTATTTTGAGCCCATGATTTTTCCTTGGCCTTTTGGCCCATCCATGACCCACACCACAAGGATAAGAGATCCGGTGTATATTTTTCTTTCACATAATACGCTTCAACAAAAACCATAAAACCCTAACCCTAGAAAAGATAAAAGCGGCATTCATTTTTCTGGTTTGTTTTCCATTCTGTTCGAGCAAAAGAAGGAGGCAAAAGGGTGGTTTTCTGATTCGAGTAGGAGTTGTGTTTTCTTGGTTTTCATTGCTTTGGGGTCTCTCGTACTTATTTCTGTCTAGTCGATTATCACACAAGGGTAACATCTTATTAACTCGCTCTCTTTTCCCTCCTTAGATGTCCTTATTACGTTCATATATCATGATTTTATGATTGCATGAGTCGGCTACATTAGAAAGAACATGTTAACGCAAGATTAAAACTCACATGAAATCACATATTATCACATGAATTCTTATAACTGTTAACCTTACTAATCGATCTAATAGTTGTTGTTTTGAATCAGTTTTATACATGGTTAAGACAAAATCTTTTCGAGCTAAAAAGAGATCCATGAATGCCAGCTTTCGGTCTTGTTTTCGATTCACTAATTTAAATTAAAAGGGTATCACGAATTGTTTTGTGCCTCGATAACACTTGTGTTGTCTCGCGAGGGTTCGCGGTTTAAATCCGGCCTCGCGATGACTTGTTAGCTATGTATATACGAATGGATGTCATTTTGTCACTGTAAGAAGCGTATGTGATATTGCATGCATGAAATGTTGAGATTTCACTTGATATAATAGAAATGCTATATGAAACAACAAAACTGATATGTGTTTAATCAGTTATAAATGTTGCATGAAATCATATACATATACGATATATATAAGTCAGCATGCATTAGTGTTTTTGGATTTTTGGAGCATGTGGTTATTTATATATATAGTTAACAAGACCTGAATTCTATTTTTTTTTGAAAACTCGATCAACAAAATGTTTAAAAAGGATGGGGTGCGTTTGAGTTAATGGGACCTTGGGTTGTTTTGTTCGACTTATATAATAAGAAACGAGGGTGTTGATTGATTGAATACATAAAATAAAAGATGGGGTCGTGTAGTTTTGGAAGAAATGGGTCACGAGTTTATTTTTGTTTCGATGGGATAGGGTACAATAAAGTGTGTCGAATGGATTTGGGTTTATGTTGTTTTCGAATGGGTAATGGTTCGAAGGGTTTATTTGCTTAAGAATAACGAAGTCGGGTTATAAAATCTTGGGTCGTTGCGGCAAAAATATTAATATTGTGGTTACGTTAATAAATTATATAAATTTTAACGACGGGGTCTAAAATTATTATCTTAAAATAAAATTATAAAATGAACGTTAAAATAATCTTATTTGACTTTTAATATTAAATTTTGATAATTGACATAATTAACCCTAAACTATTATAATTGTCATTTTAACCCTGAATATTATTAATTGTCTATTATGACTTTAAAGTATTAAATTACTAATTCGGGAAACTTACTAAATATGAAAACCTGTTAATTCTGTAAACCTGCTAAATCTGGAAAGTTACAAAAAATAGTAAGTTACTAAAAATAGAAAGCCGACTAAAATGAGTAATCTTATTTAAAATAAGTTATTAATAATAAGACGATCATATATTCGTGTAGATTCGCTGAAGAAGGAGTTTGCTTCCGATCGTTATGTTTCTGTTATGTTTGCACTTGGGGTCTAAGGTACAGATATTCTGACCTTTCAGTAAGGTTTCTCATGACTCTTATATATCTTTCTGACTTCTTAGCTTTCTATTTTGAATCTTTGCTATGATCCCCTTTGTTTTGAACCTTTGCTATAATCCCTTTGATATGATTCTCTGATATGAACATTGATTATGAATCTCTGATATGAACCTCTGATTATGAACTTTAGATATGCACTTCTGAAACATTTGATATGAACCTTATGAGATGAACCTTTTGATATGACACTCTGATTATGATATGATATCTGACTCTCAGTTTGATACCCGAGCCAAATTTATTTCACTAGGCATGGGGGTTCCATGTCCGTGTCAGTGATGCACCTCTGACATGACTCTAGGGCAGTAGAGTGATGTTCTGCCACGTCCCCTTTCTGTTATATTATGTGCACACTTTATGATATGATTTATTATGGCCAATCTGATTTCTGTGGGGGCGTATGGATGCATCCTAGATCTGTTATCTGTTATCTGTTATCTGTTATCTGTTATATGTCTGGTGATTGATGCTGCGTGCATGCACGTCCTTCATATTTCTGGGAGGTCTCCCCTCCATTATGTTACTATGTTGCGATATGATGATATGATATGATATGTTTCTGGGCTCGGGAGGATTACTGTCCTACACCTTACACTTTATACTTTTGCTTCATTTATACCTTATGATGTTATCCCCAACATACCATTCTATATGCTTTGTTCCTTATCATTTGTTTTCGTTTATATATATCTGTTCACTGGGCTATTTAAGCTCAGCCGCATTTCTTTTCACCACGGCAGGTTTTTAGAGGGAAGCTGGGATATGAGTGAAGAGTGCATAAGAGCTTAGTGGACTTCACCTTGATAGCTATATTCTGAAGTAGAGATGCTTAGAAGTGTTTATTTTTTTTCAAACTTAGTATTTTATTGTTTTCCTTTGTAACCCTTGAGATTCTTTTGTATTACTTATGTTGTACGCTTGTATATGCTTTGATATGTCACCATAATGTAGTGCTTCTACCCTTATCGGGTTGGGGTGTTACAGTAATTCTAGCGAATTTGATCACATTTGTACCTTCTAGTGCCTTAATACCCCCATTTTGGCCAAAATTTAAAAAAAAAATTACTTGGTGGAAGTGCTTTGCACTAAACACAACAAATGGTTATCAGTCCACCATGTCTAACCCACATAAGGACTGGCTAATCCGAGAGCAAACGGCTCTAGGTAAAGATATCTCAAATCCGTTTATGGCTGACAATTTGCCAAAAATTGTATGGTATTTAGCTCACCATATCTTTGATAGTGAAGAGTTGGCTATCCCGCAAGGTTATGGCTTGTGGTAAAGGCAGTGGGAAACCATAATTGGTAATCAACTCACCAAGATGATAATTTTATTCTATCAAAGAGTTGGCTAGTCCAAAAGCAAACGGCTTTTGGTAAATACAAATCAAATCCGTTGACAGCTGATGGTTTGCTCAAAATCATTTGGTTATCAGTGTACCAAAGTATCATACTAAAACATTGGCTACTCCAGAAGTAATGGCTTTTGGTAAAGAGACATCAAATCCTTTAAATTTTCATAAAAGATTGCTAGGGACTAGCAATATTTTAGTGTGGGGGATTGATGAGTGTGTAAATACTCATCATTTTTATCTTATCTGAACTGCAAAAACATTCAAAAACACTCAGAAATGCATCAAAATACAGAAAATATCCAGCATTGTGTTTTATATGTTTCAGATGCAAANACATTTCTGGGAGGTCTCCCCTCCATTATGTTACTATGTTGCGATATGATGATATGATATGATATGTTTCTGGGCTCGGGAGGATTACTGTCCTATACCTTACACTTTATACTTTTGCTTCATTTATACCTTATGATGTTATCCCCAACATACCATTCTATATGCTTTGTTCCTTATCATTTGTTTTTGTTTATATATATCTGTTCACTGGGCTATTTAAGCTCAGCCGCATTTCTTTTCACCATGGCAGGTTTTTAGAGGGAAGCTGGGATATGAGTGAAGAGTGCATAAGAGCTTAGTGGACTTCACCTTGATAGCTATATTCTGAAGTAGAGATGCTTAGAAGTGTTTATTTTTTTTCAAACTTAGTATTTTATTGTTTTCCTTTGTAACCCTTGAGATTCTTTTGTATTACTTATGTTGTACGCTTGTATATGCTTTGATATGTCACCATAATGTAGTGCTTCTACCCTTATCGGGTTGGGGTGTTACAATTATGGTATCAGAGCCCAGGCTGCGACTTGTAGTACAATAAACCTTGACCTGTGAAGTTTGGACCATTAAGTTTCCACTGTAGGCGCTCATAAGACAACCTTTGAGAATTTGCTTTAAGATTCCCCCATAGGAACTTAAGTTATTACCGGTGAGGAATGGGTAGACTAGGACATCTATGTAAGTAGTATTACTTCCGCATCACTCTGATTCGTGCCTTTGCCTTTAGATATGCCTTATAAGAACTTTTGTTTCAGAAGTTAGAAAGTTATGCTCAACCTAAGTTCAGTAACCAAGTAAGCTTGGAATACCTCGAGAACTACATGAATACCTTGCACCATTTAAGTTTCACTATCTAATTCTAATCTCCATCTCCGATTTGCTTCATAAGCAGTTTGATACCTTTCCGACCATGCGACTATAATGTTTTTGATACATTATGTGAATTCATTACTTATGCTGGATATAAGATGTATCATCTGATACTATTTGACTTTGCATAATTCATTACTACTCCTATGAGAACTCTGGTAATTGTTAATTATGGATATAGGAAGATTTGTTTTCCTCCCTCTGAATGATGAACTTTGTTTGCCAATCAGTTCCTTTGGAAGGATATGATGTTAATATTATCTCAGTTGGATTTGTTAACTGAGTGTGATGATGCTGACAACTGATATTCCATACACCTCACTCTTGACAACCATACGATGTTCGTATTACCGATGATGCACACTCTACCTATCACTTATGCTAAGGAGCTAGATAGGATTCCAACTCCTTGAACAGTTCGCTCATCTATCTCAACACTTTTGATGAACCATGTACTTGACTATGATATATGAACTATCTTTCTGGTTTGACAACTGTATTCGTTCTATGAATCCGTTTATTTTTTATAGATATGATTTTGAGGTCCTTTGGTTATGGATTGTCTGGCTCCTTTTTAAGCTACCATAGACTACCGTATCCGATATGTGACCTTTAACAATCTTATTCATCCTGCTTTTGTTTTGATGGCTCTCAACCACCAGAACTTCTAAGAAGGGGGTTAACTAACAGAGTGTAACCTCCGTGAAGTATTTCAGTTTTATTCGTGAGGAAGAAGGAAGGTGAGGTGAAGTGTATATGAAGTTTTCCTAAGATGATTCCTGAAGCTACTTTGTACTAGTTATAATCGTTATGAGCCTTAACAATGCCAATTGTATTGGCTAATATGTCAACTATTCTTATGCATCTGATGAAATCATGTCTTTCGCGAGTATTTGGACAAATTGTCATAGTATGACATTGTGTTTGTGTTCAGAGACGAAAAAGGAACATGTAGATCATTTTTGTATTAAGTTAGAATGACCCTCTGTTCTGGAAGACTAGATTTGATTGGCGTTCAGAGATTGTGGCAGACAGAACTGCAATGTGTCCTGCAATGACAGAGTTCTTACCAAAAGGATCAAGATCGAAGACAAATACCGAGGGCATGAACCTTGTAGTAGAGTAGTAGATAATGTTCGCGACTGGCGTTATCATGGAAGAAGCATATAAGAAGAAGAGAGACACTTAGGAAGGACTCGATTATACCTTATGCAGCAATTTGGGCATCAAGACAACCAGACTGTAGGAGACGAACTATTAGCACATAACCAGGAGTTGGCAGCGGCGGTGTTTACCTTAAAACTTGGAGCTGTGCTAGAAGACCTGTCGAAGACACGCAGTCTTGCTTCTCTATTCATTTTAGTTGTACTAAGATGAATTGATAGCATAAGCATAGTAAGTTTCATTTTCTAATTTTTAGCCAATTTATCTAATTTTATGCTTTTACTGTAGTTGTGTTTATAGATTGCTAATCTCTGTGTTTTTGTGTCCAGTTAGTATTCCTAAATCAGATTAGTGCTTAATATTGTATGCTTGTTTGATAGAATCCATTTGTGCTCATAATTCACTCACAACTGTCAATATTTGCATTTTATGATCTAGTAGTGATCTGTGTTTGGAGTGTTTGGTTCAGTAGGATAGGAGTGGTTCAAGCTTGTTTCATGTGTTCTATTTTGTTATTGCATATTCCTTTGAGTCCTAATAGACCATTTAAACCATAAAAATCACAGGGTCTTTGATAAAAAGTCAAAATAGCATTGGATCTCATCTCATTCAATCTCTGTTGATATTTTGAGTTTAAATTTTCATCAAACCAAGTCATAAGTAGTTATCTCAGCTAAATTTCATCTCCTTGTAGCTTAATACACCATTTTCAGTCAATAGGATTAAATCAAACTTCATTAAAGTCAACTCTTTTACAAAATCTCAAAAGTCAAAAGCTTTTCACTGTCAAAATGGTCAAATAGTCCAGATCTTGCACCAGTTTCATTAAGGATTGGAAATCCAAAGTTTTTCTTGATTTGTGTTATTTGGTTGCTTGAGAACATATTCCAAAAAGAAAATCTCAGTTTGGAAATCATTTGCTTATAAATAAGCACTCTCAAAGTTGCCTATTTAGCCATTAGTCTCCCTTGTACCCAGATCTCAGTCTATTTTCTCAAGCTTGCTCAGAGCTTAATAGTGGGCCCCACCTAGTGATTCTTGGCTTTTTGGAAAACCCATAAGCCCATCTTTAAGATTCAGGGCTTAAATTGCATTTTCTAGCTTATTTAATAGGGCTGCTAATAGCTTTTTGTTTGTCCCATTTCAGTGTGTATACTGAGTATTTAGTGTATGCAAGCTTTTCCACAAGCTTCTCATAAGCTTATTTTTGGGACCCAGGGCTTAACCCTTAGCTTTTTGAAAAGCTTTCCAGGTCAGCTTGTTGGGTCAAAAGCCCTTTTGGACCCCTGAGCTTGTTTGTGGGCCCAACAGAGGCCTGCAATAGACCCCTTAAGGTTTGTTTGGTCTGTGTTTTTGGATAAGTGCTTATTTGTTGTTTCTTGCTTATTCAGTGTGCTTTCTCATTTCCTTTGGCTTAATTTGTGTGCATCTAAGTTGGTTAGAGCTTATTTAATCTCTGGTTCTCATTGCCTAGCTTTTTTTATAAGCTTTTCAAGTGATTAAAACCCGTTTTTCATCAAATAAGCATCTGTCAACAACATAAGTGTCCAAATTGCTTATTTTTGAGTTTTAGCAAAAGTATTTTCATAAAAGTTGCTTAATTTCAGTGTACAAATAGTTGTCAAAAAGAAAAATCACAAAATCATCAATTTTAATAAACTGATAGCTTCTATTTAAGCCATTTGGCTTATTTTTCAGCTTTTTCAAAAAGCATTTTCCATTTTTATATTTTTCATAAGTTCCTGACATCTTGTAGTATTTCTAGTAATTTTCTCAGATTTTTATCTTTTAATTTAGTATTTATTATAATTAAAATTAGTTTAAATAATAATTAAGTAATATTAGTTAATTAAATAGTTTTATTAATTTTTATTAAACACTAGTATCTTTCTATATTTTTCCTAGGTTTTATATATTATAAAGTATTTTTAGAAAATAGTTTCATAATTGTTACTGTTCATTTGCTATTTTTCTTAATTAAGTTAGTTTAATTAGCTTTTAATTAATAATTAAGTAAATAATTAGTAAAATAGTTTAATTATAATTTTTATAATTTTTTAGGATTCATGTAATGGTTAATTAGTTTTATGAAAATTTTCATAATTATCTAAGTTATTTTAGTATTATTAGTAATTTAAATTAGTTTAAATTAGTAATTAAATAGTTTTTAATTAATAATTAATATTAAATAATAAAATAATCAAAAAAATATTTTTCTTTTTTATAAAATTTTCTTTTAATATTAAGTTTGTAAAAAGTCATTTTCACCCCCTCTAGTTTATTTTTGTTTCATTCCCACTTTTCCAGCACGCATTTACGTTTGTTTTAATTTTAATTACGTTTTAGGTTTATTTGATTTTCAGTTATTGTTAATATTGCTTATCTGTGTTATTTTCATTAATATCTGCTTAGTGTAATCAATCCCAATCATTGTTTGTTACTATTCCCAATCACTGAATCCCTTGAACGTTTTCCAAATACAATTTCAATCTCGCTGGGACATAACGACCCGGGAATACACTGTGCTTGCACCGGATCATAAATTGATCTCTCCTCTCTCAGATTTGACTTTTTGACCATACCTGGTTAACTGGTTAGTTTGGGAGGAGTCAAATTTTGGCGCCACTGCCGGGGAGGTTGTTGCGTGTTTTAAAAACGTTTAAGTTTAGTGATTTTCAAAACCCTCCTTGTACAAATTTCACCACTTTGTAAATTTTTGTAAATATCTTAATCATATCAGAAAAAAGTCATTAACACTTTTCCTAAAGTCTTAACAACAACAAAAAATTCAAAAACAACAAAACAAATCGTGAAGTTAAATTACTTCGTTTTCTTTAAGATTACAACCTATACAGGTGGAATACGGAAGTTCTGACATTAAATTGCGAACTGAAAGGAGATCCAGTCTTCTCTTCCGCCACCCTGCGAGTAGTCTTAAAGGAACGATTTCGGTTAACGAATCGATTCCAAAAATATTTCCAAAAAGTTTTTTTTCACACACACCCACAAAAAGCCAAAAACATTTGCTGTTTTCTTGTTAATAAATACATAAAATATTACCACCGCAAACCAAGGCAGAATACTACCCAACTGGGAGTATGACCATTAATAAGTTCCCAAACTAAAGATTAAAACTTGCCTTTGTATCCTTGTGAATTGGTGTACCTTTTTCAAAGAATCCATTCACAATGTGGTTATTGGTTTAAGTTCACTGTCGTTTTGCATCGGTCTTGTTTTAATTGTGATTGTTTTTAGTGCATGCGCACTTGTTCCCAGTCAAGGAGAAATCGTCGAAGAAGCATAGCTGAACTGCTTGCAATTGAAGAAGAACCCGTAATAATGCCCGACGATCCACCACCACCACCCCCTTCCAATAATGGTGATCCAGCTCCTGATCTCCAAACGATGGAGGAGTTGTGTCAGCCCACCATGCAAGGGAGGGGAGGACCCATTGCACCACTCACTATTGGAGCCACGGACTTTGGACTCAAGCAGCACATGATCCAGCAAGTCCAGAATTCGTGCCAGTTCCACGGTTTACCCAGTGACGATGCAAACAAGCATCTCGATAAATTCTTAACCGTCACCCAGAGTATGAAGCAGAATGGTGTCACCGAAGACGGCCTTCGCTTATATCTCTTTCCATATTCTCTCACTCATCATGCTACTGCCTGGTTTGATCGTCTCCCGAAGAATTCGATCCATACTTGTGATGAAATGGTTACCAAATTTTTAGCAAAATATTTTCCACCATCCATGATTCCATGGTAACAAAATTGAGAAATGATATTAGCAACTTCAGACAGCTTCCCGACGAGTCCTTATTTGAGGCATGGGAACGCTATAAGCTTGCAAGTTGTCCTAATCACAACATGCTTCTTGTCACCATCATAGACACCTTCTATAATGGTTTGACACTTCGTCATCGTGACACGATCAATGCTGCTACTGGTGGGACCTTCATGAAAAGGACCCCCAAGGAGTGCTACGATCTTATCGAAAACATGACTGCCCACCACAATTTTTTGGATTCCTCAGCCGGGAGGAATGATTCATGTAAATCTGTCACTCCANACCATCATAGACACCTTCTATAATGGTTTGACACTTCGTCATCGTGACACGATCAATGCTGCTACTGGTGGGACCTTCATGAAAAGGACCCCCAAGGAGTGCTACGATCTTATCGAAAACATGACTGCCCACCACAATTTTTTGGATTCCTCAGCCGGGAGGAATGATTCATGTAAATCTGTCACTCCAGCTTCTAATGATATGGCTGTTCTCACCAAGAAGCTCGATGATTTGTCCACTGCGATTCTATGGATGCACCAGACGAATCAAAATCATCAAGTCAGAGCTGTCAGTCATAGTTGTGAAACATGTGGTGGTCCACATCTATATACTGAGTGTCCAGCCACCGGTGGCTTCGCTCACGAGAACGTATATGCTGCTCAAGGTTCCTACAATGCGGGGGGTAACTCTTACCAACCACAGGGGGACCGTAATCTCTTAAGCTATCGTTCCAACAATTATCTTGGACCACCCGGTTTCAATCAGTCTCAAAACCAAAATGCTCAAAACCGGAACCAAAATTTTCATCAAAATCAAAACCAAAATCGAATGAACAAAGGTTTCCAAAACCAAGGGAATTTCAATTCCGGTCAAAATCAGGGTTTTCAAAACCAAGGAAATTTTCAAAGAAATCAAGGTCATGGTAATCAGGGTAATTTTCATAATCAGGGTAATTTTCATCAGGGAAACAATTTTCAGGGTAATAACAACCAACATCAAGGAAATTTTCAAAACAACCGTGCTCAAAATTTTCCTAACCAGAATCAAAACGTTGTTCAACCCCAATCTTCCTCCGATGAGTTGTTAAAACAATTCATGAAATCACAAGAGGAAACAAATCGGTTATTGGTCAGCCAAATCTCTGAACTTAAGAAGTCTTTAAATGATCGACCCTCGGGCTCAGGTACACTTCCTAGCAACACGATCGCTAACCCGAGGGGCGATGTTAAGGCGATCACCACACGAAGTGGAGTTTCATATAATGGACCCACGGCTCCTGCTACCTCTTCTTCTCTTCCTCCCAAGGTAGCGGAACGTGAACCTGAGGTTACTATGGACACGGTACTTCCTACTAATAATGGAGATACCGACGACGTCCACCCTCAAGTTGTTCCGGTCCCGAAACCCAAAACCAAACCTGGAGTTGTTTTTTAACCTCCAGTAGCTCCCGTTGAAAAACCCAACCCTAAACCTTCAATTCCTTATCCTTCACGTTTACACGATCAAAAGCTCCGCGAAAAAGCCAGTCACCAAATGGACAAATTTTTCCAAATCTTTCAAGAATTACATTTTGATATAAGCTTTGCGGATGCTCTTCTTCTGATGCCCAAGTTTGCATCAACAATCAAGAACTTGTTAAGCAACAAGGAAAAACTCTTTGAGATGGCAAAAACTCCGTTGAATGAAAACTGCTCTGCAGTTCTGTTGAAACAGCTTCCCGAAAAGCTGGGTGATCCCGGGAAATTCCTCATTCCTTGCATTTTCCCGGGAATGGTTGAATGTTTTGCCTTGGCCGATCTTGGTGCAAGCATCAACCTGATGCCTCACTCAGTCTGGAAGAAACTTTCTCTTCCAGCACTCACTCCTACCTGCATGACTCTCGAGCTTGCAGATTGTTCCATATCTCGTCCCCTCGGCATTGCTGAGGATGTGTTTGTGAAAGTAGGAAAGTTCCATTTTCCTGCGTATTTCATGATTGTTGATTTCGATGCAGATCTGAGGGTTCCTCTCATTTTAGGGAGGGGATTCCTAAGAACGGGCCGTGCTTTGATCGATGTATTTGATGAAGAAATCACTCTACGTGTTGGTAATGAAGCCATCACATTCAACCTTGATCAAACTTCCAGGTACTCTTCCAATTATGACTCAGCGGAAATTAACAGAATCGATGTCATCGATGTTGCTTCGGAAGAGTATTCTCAAGAAATTCTTGGTTTCACCGATAATTCTCTGAGTGGCAATCCCACTCCCTCTTCTCAACCTATCATTGCTAATTCTTCTCCTTCCCTAACTCCGTTTGAGGGAAGTGATTTCATCTTATAGGAAATAGAGGCCTTTCTCAAAAGTGATTCGATTCCCGAGGGAATTGATAACCAAGAGATTGACCCGGAAAGGGATATCCTTCTCCTTGAGAAGCTGTTGAATGAAGATCCCTCTCCTCCTCCTGTTCTTCCACAAAAACTTCATAATGAGGAAATCAAATATGTTGAGAAAACTGATGAATTTCCCGAGGTCGAACTCAAAGACTTACCTCCTCATCTCGAATATGCATTTTTGGAGGGTGATGATAAATTACCCGTCATAATTGCAAAAGACTTAAGTGATGAGGAAAAAGCTGCTCTTATAAAGGTTTTAAAGTCACACAAGCAAGCCATTGCTTGGAAACTCTCCGACATCAAGGGTATTAACCCTGAATTCTGTACCCACGAAATCTTAATGGAGGATGATTTCAAACCAGCAGTTCAACAACAAAGAAGGGTTAATCCTAAAATTCACGAGGTTATCAAACAAGAAGTTATCAAACTTCTTGATGCCGGATTGATTTACCCTATCTCTGTTAGTCATTGGCTTAGTCCCATTCACTGTGTTCCAAAAAAGGGTGGCATTATTGTTGTCACAAATGAAGAAAACGAGCGGATTCCAACTCGATTGGTTACGGGATGGTGAGTGTGCATTGACTATCGAAAGTTAAATGACGCTACCCGTAAAGACCATTTTCCTCTACCCTTCATGGACCAAATGCTCGAGAGATTAGCGGGGAACGAGTACTATTGTTTCCTAGACGGTTTCTCGGGTTACTTCCAGATTCCCATTGATCCGCAAGATCAAGAAAAGACTACCTTTACATGCCCCTACGGAACTTTTGCCTACCGACGTATGCCATTTGGATTATGTAATGCTCCAGGCACGTTCCAAAGGTGTATGATGGCCATATTTCACGACATGATCGGGAAAACTATGGAGGTCTTTATGGATGATTTCTCGGTCATTGGGGATTCTTTCCAATCATGTCTCTCCCATTTAGAAAACATGCTCAAACGGTGTGAAGACACCAATCTTTCTCTAAATTGGGAGAAGAGTCACTTTATGGTCAAAGAGGGCATTGTCCTCGGCCATAAGATTTCTAAGAGCGGGATTGAGGTCGACAGAGCTAAAGTCAATGTCATCGCTAAATTACCTCATCCCACCACTGTCAAAGGTATCAGGAGTTTCCTTGGTCATGCCGGATTCTATCGTCAATTCATACAAGATTTTTCTAAAATAGCCCGGCCCATGACTCATCTTCTTGAAATAGATGCTCCTTTCATCTTCTCTCCCGAGTGCATCGAAGCTTTTCAAACTCTCAAGAAAAAGCTTACCACCCATCTTAGTTGCCCCCGATTGGGACCTGCCTTTTGAACTCATGTGCGATGCAAGTGATTTTGCTATAGGTGCGGTCTTGGGGCAATGAAAAACAAAATACTTTCAGCCTATACATTATGCAAGTAAAACTATGAATGAGGCTCAGACTCATTACACCACAACGGAAAAAGAATTATTAGCCGTGGTGTATGCTTTTGAGAAGTTCCGGCCATACTTAATCTTGACTAAATGCATAGTGTATACGGATCACTCGGCTCTGAAATATCTCTTTGCCAAACAANCAGCCTATACATTATGCAAGTAAAACTATGAATGAGGCTCAGACTCATTACACCACAACGGAAAAAGAATTATTAGCCGTGGTGTATGCTTTTGAGAAGTTCCGGCCATACTTAATCTTGACTAAATGCATAGTGTATACGGATCACTCGGCTCTGAAATATCTCTTTGCCAAACAAGATGCAAAGCCGAGATTGCTCCGATGGGTTCTCCTCCTGCAAGAATTTGATATCATCATCCGTGATAAAAAAAAGGAGCTGAGAACCTAGCGGCTGATCATCTGTCCCGATTAGAAAACCCTCACCAAGATGTGTTCGAGAAAAAGGAAATAAATGAAACGTTTCCTCTCGAGACACTCAATGCGGTTTCTTTTCGTGGTGACTCTACGACCCTATGGTTTGCCGACTTTGCAAACTACCATGCGGGCAACATTATCGTGAAAGGGATGTCGTCCCAACAGAAAAATAAATTCTTCAAAGATGTTAAACATTACTTCTGGGACGACCCCTACTTATTCAAAAGCTTGTCATGAAGGACCCACGGGGGGACATCATAGTCCAAATTACACCACCAAAAAGGTGTTTGATTCTGGTTTCTACTGGCCCACAATCTACAAAGATGCTCATGACTTAGTCAAAGCTTGTGACGCTTGTCAGCGTCACAGGAATATTTCAAAGAAAGATGAGATGCCTCAAAACACCATCCAAGTCTGTGAAATTTTTGACGTCTGGGGCATTGACTTTATGGGGCCATTTCCATCATCTCGAGGAAACAAATACATACTCGTGGCTGTTGACTACTTGTCAAAATGGGTTGAGGCGAAAGCATTACCCACCAATGATGCCCGAGTTGTTGTGAAATTTTTGAAATCTCTTTTTGCTAGGTTCGGAACTCCACGTGCCATCATTAGTGATCGCGGTACGCACTTTTGCAA
>LBNU01002467.1:56932-67260 GCA_014162995.1 Artemisia annua
AAAAAAAAAAAAAAAAAAAAAAAAAAAAAAAAAAAAAAAAAAAAAAAAAAAAAAAAAAAAAAAAAAAAAAAAAAAAAAAAAAAAAAAAAACAAACAAAACAAAACGAGAAGGTTAACCTGCTGATGCAAACTTGCAAAGCATCATAACCAACGAGAAGAGTAACCTACTGATACAAACTTTTGTGACTTTGAGTAGCCCATCGTACTAATTCTCTTTTTGATGATTTTTATCAAACAGTTGGTGGTCAAAAAATAAATGGGTCATTTTGACATGTATTCCATCTATTCATAAAAGAAAATTGTACATATAATCAATGTGGAATTTCTAATATAATTGTACAAATAATGAGCTAAAAAACACAGGCACCAAAGAAATTGATACTTCGCATTCAACTTCTAGTCTTCTACTATAAAATATTTCATCCCAAAAAGAAATTGGTACTTCATATGCAATTTCTAATATAATGTATTTCATGATAACTATAGATGAAAGAATTACCTTTTGCTTGTCGGTATAAACTAGATAAGGTAAAAGAACATTCGAGCAAGGATTAAGGGGTGAGTGATGTACTATGTTGGTTAATACGTTTTGGTGAAAAGGAAAAACCCAAGGTTTTGGAGGGATGTGAATTTTTTTTTAGGAATGTTAAAAGGTTTTGGTGAAAAAATGGCGCCATCAATTAGAATTTGGGCGCGCAATTGCAAAATTATCTGGATCAATTAATTGGACTATAAAGAAAGGTTACTTGTTTTTATGCTATAACAAGAGATGAAATAAGAGAATTATTAAAACGTTTTGTGTAACATTAGTGTTAATAATACTAAAATATTAAAGCGTACTCAAATGACTAGTTATATCCTTCAAGATTTTCTTTGTTGTCGTATATGATGTATTAATTCATTTTTTCTGAAATAAAAGCACATGTCGTAAGCAATTTAAACTATTGGTGGTAACCTTTAACAAATGTAACACGAATTAAACACACTGTCTTCGTATGAGAATTATTGCAAAACTTTTAGGAAAGTGTTGCATTGCTTATTAAAAATGTTGCCTTTGTCTAATAACATTTGCAAGACTTAGAAAAAGTGTTGCTTTAGTTATTAGAATGCAACACTTCTCTTCTAAATGTTGCTTTATCACCAATGTTCTTTAAAATGCAACATATTTTTAAAGTGTTGCATTAGGCTTATTTTCTTGTAGTGCCCGGATATTTATTTTTTATTTCTTTAAAAAAAGAAAAAAAAGTAAGAAATAGTAAGAAAAAACCTCAAAACATAATTTAGATTTCATTAAGTCAAATTTTTAAAGAATG
Source organism: Artemisia annua (assembly GCA_014162995.1). Taxonomy (NCBI): domain Eukaryota; kingdom Viridiplantae; phylum Streptophyta; class Magnoliopsida; order Asterales; family Asteraceae; genus Artemisia; species Artemisia annua. The sequence continues at coordinate 58,246 of LBNU01002467.1, forward strand.
GAAGGGGATGGGATGGGAAGGGGATAGTAGGGAATGACATTGTGAAGAAAGTGGTAATTTTTATTTGTGTTCTTGAGTTTTTATTTTAAGTTGCAAGGAAAGAAAATGAAGCTACCAAAATTACAAATATACCCTCAAAACATAATATTCACATGAAATACTATCCGGCTTTTGCTAAAAAAAGGAAATACTATCCAGCCATTCTACGATTCAACAAAGAGGAACACAATTGTTTTATATATAATAACCAGCAAGCAAATCCAACAAGAAATTAAATGTGACCAATAACGTTTGTAGCCCATGTCCACCTTTAGTCGAACCTTTTGGCATAATGAGCGTTATAAGATTGATATCCTTTACCAAGTATGGCTGGAATATGTGTCTACATTGCAGCGTTGTGGAGTATGGAATCCCATTTAAAAAAGATGAAAGTTCAATTTTTCAGTTCGGATATAATTAGCACCATTCCTCAAAGCATAGTTGAAAATATTATAATTAGCACTAGCAATCAGAGATGCAATTAGAACGAGTATTTTGTCAAGGAATTGGAGGTCTTACTAGAAGAGTATGCCTAAACTCGTCTTTGATGACAAATCGTTGAACTACCATCTAGCTGCAAAAACTTGAAGAAATTGAAGCTTGCTAGTGCCATCGTACATGTTTTGCTACAACACACGGTTCCATACTGGAATTTCATCTTAATCTTGGTGAACTTGACATGGATTCTGAGTTTGACCAGATATTTTGTTAGCTTTCAAGAAACAACAACCTAAAGACATTGAACTTGATAGATTTCCAAGACTATTCGGGTTTCTACCTGGATCATCTCGAGGATTTGCTGAATGTATGAGAAATCAGAAAGAGAGTGGCATACTTTTGTTTTATAAACAGTATCCAAAACCTGTTTAAAAGAAGGTTTAAGAGTCATGGTCTGCTCTACCCATACCCTGTTTGCAAACGACAAACAAGGTCCACCACTTGGGCTTCCATCAGCCATCAATGACACAAGCTGAGAAGAAAGTGAAAGTGCCCAATACATGAGCCACAATACAGAGATTTCCATTTCGTATCACACGCATAACTGACACCATAGAGGAATAAAACACCGAAACATATGTTGTTATGGGCAAAATACCTATTAATACTATACTTGTCACAAATGTTACTTTCGTATACCGAACAATTTTTTTTTACTTATATGGGTACTAAACTTTTATTTTTTGATCTTTTTGATGTACTTTGTGACATTTTTGCCCCTGGATTTTTAATAATTTGAGGGGCAAAAACGTCACAAAATACATCAAAAAGACCAAAAAATGAAAGTTTAGTACCCATACAAGGGGAAAAAATTATTCAGTACACGGAAATAACATTTGTGGCAAGTATGATGCATTTTGAAGGAATTTACCCCATATGTTATTCATAATTTAAACATCATAGCCAAGAACCAGGTCAACAAACAAACTCATTATTGGCTAAACATCATAAAAACTAAAGTTGTATCCACATATCAGTTCACAAATGATGCAAAATACCAACAAAAAACAAATTCCAGGCCCTCACACGAGAAGAACAAACTAAGAAGAACAAGTTCACAAAGGCCCTGACATGAGAGTACTTAAACAAAAGCCATAGACTCCTTCAAATAACAGTAAAAGTAGGAAGCAAGAACAAACTATGAAAATGTCTACTAGTGGCCAGTGGCGGAGCTAGAAAAAAAATTTTGGGAGGGCCGAAACAATTTTTGTTCCGGAAGAACATTAAATGGGAGGGCCAAAACAATTTTTTTTTCCGAAATAACACATGAAATCGCGAAAAAATACACTAACGTGCTTAGGCCTAGGGGGCCGGGACCCTTCCCGGTCCCTTAATAGCTCCACCCCTGCTAGTGGCTGATACGAATAGACGATATAACCAAGAGACAAAACGGGTTCTAAAATCATTCCCTACTATATGAAGAAATCTAGCAACTTGTTCCTCAACCGAAATACGTTGGGTTTGACGTAGACCACATTCATTTTGTAACTTTTGATACAATAACTTAAAAGCGTCCACACCCATACGAATTATTTTACGACTGTTGTTATTTGCTGATAGGTCTTGCAACATCTCTTCCCGTACTGCTTGTCTATGCAACCTTAATTCTTGGGTAGGTAAATTAACACATTTTCTTTTACGAGATTCGCTAAGAGCAAGAAAAGCGACAACTAAACAAACCACGTGAATTATGGCTAACTGTTGAGTTCTCGCCATGCGAATTAAGTTATCAACATCCATGTTGCCAGTGTGAACAACCTATACTTTGATTATTTTTAAGTATGTAAGTTATGAGTTATCATAAGATAAATACTTACTATCATTTGTTAATTGAAATATCTGAATTGCTAGCATTGGCACTGTATAAATGAAAGGCATATATTCGTTTTAGCAATGTGATCACTAGATATGCATATTACATCCTTCATTTGAATTAAGAGCAAACTAATAATGGTACATTGGTCCAACTACAGTCTAATCACAACATGAGAATCTAATCACAAGGGNAAAAAAAAAAAAAAAAAACTCAAAAACGCCTTTTTTTTTTTTTTTTAACTGAAGCCTAGCAAGATTATCCAAAGCATAGCAAGATTAGCATAGTACAAGACGAATTGGTTTCACAATGTTGTTTAATTTGTAAGTCTCAGGAGCTAGAATAACTCCATTTTAAGGCTCATCTTAGCCTTGATCATGACAAAAAAAAACCCATCTGGGAAAACTAAAGAATGCATTACAAGCAACTAGCAAAAGAAAGAAAGTCTTAGCATAGTGTATAGTACTAGTTCTCAACCGGTTTGAACTGACACTATTAAAAGTGTTGTATATGTCAGTTCAAACTTACCCAAGAATTTAACTTACCCAAGAATTTTGTGTTCTGCCATACAAAATTTGTAAATAACTTCTGCAACAAGTGTAAGGCAATATAATGGCTAGTTAATCATCAAAGAGGCAAGATAAAATGAAAATATCATGACTTAGCAAGTCAAATAGTTGTGAATCAAAAGATCGATAATCTAAACGAGTTGAATCAGTTGGATATTATCTAATATGATTCAATTCCTCAATACCATGAATAAAGCCATAACATACCAAAATGCATCTAAAAGAAAAACAAAGACTCATAACATGAATAAAGCCATATAACATATTAAAATTCTAGTTCACAAATCCCTACGCATGAGAAAAAAAACATATTAATAAGATTATATGCGTACGCATGACAAAACACATTCAATATACACATACATAAACTCATATATTTACTACGCCCACCATAACAAATAATTCATGACGACTTACAGTGGATAGCTTGATTTTCTGTGAGGAATATGTGCAGAAAAACTTCTAGGTCTGTGAAAATAATGTGCATTTAAATGCTGTAACTAGGTGATCGTGAATGATAAATGAGGACATAATTGTAATTTAACAAAAGCCCGTGTTCTCATAAAACCCGTTCCCTCCTAATCACCCGCGGATTACATATACACAAAAGCCCATTCCATTACTTAAAAAAGTCGAGAACAGAGCATAAATAAAAGAAACGGATTGAAAAGGGGGGCAGACGGTGGGTTAGTGGTGGTGAGAAAAATAAAAGAGCAATGGAGGTAAATGAATTAAGTAAAAAAATCCGTAAATTAAACCTGAAACCACAAGCTGAAAAGAAGAAGAAGAAAACAACCTACGACGTTGTAAAAGCTTGGATAAAATCATTACCAAGAGCTGCTGATATTGCTGCAACTGAAACACCAATAATTACCAAGGTGAAAACCTTGGATGAAAAGTAAGAGTTTTTATTTATTTATTTAATAATTTGTTCATATTTATTATTTTATTTTAATTATATTTTGGATAATTAATTAGGTATGAGTTATTGGACAAATTATTCGATGGTTTGCTGTTTGCTATTCACTTCCTTCAACTGACTAAATCCCCGCAGACGTTTGCAAATGTTAACCCTGTCGTTGAACGTATGACTCATCGGTATGTATTTATTTATCGACCATAACAATAATGTAGGAGGTTTGTTTTTAAGTCTAGTATTATTTGTAGCCATAACAATGTACTGATTGATTGATTGATTTGCAATGCAGAAGTTTTACCTATACTCATTTGGGGCAGCTTCAGTTTATTCTACCCGAGGTGGTTGAGATACAAAAGATGGATGATCATCTTTGTTTGAATTTGAATTTCAGCATCATTCGTAAGCTGGTGGATGATGGAAACCACACAACCTTTGATACTTCTTTTTATGAGCATTTACATATCAGGAAATTGTTTCAAACCCGCCTTCTCAGTTTCTATCAATCCCATCCTGAGGTATTATTATTATATATTTATATTCTCACTTACACAATATTGCTACCCTTGTGTGTATCTAAGTTTCAATAAAATGTTTGCGATACTAGAAAATGTCTGTCTTTCGGGCAAATGTATATATATATATATATATATATATATATATNTCCCAGTCCGGTTGTTTGCATTGATGAGTATTCAAATCCTGATGCAACTCTCCTTCAAGTCAGCTTTGCTGGCTCTCTTGCTGCCCTCAATGATTCGGTAATCTTTTCTTTTCTTTTCAAGCCACATAACAAAAGCAGTTTTGAAGCAAAACATCAACAACAAAGAGGCAAACATGATAAAACAAACAAACAACTCCAGACATACTCAAAAGTTTTTTTTATGCTTAGTTACTGACTCACTAAAAGAAACGACTCAGGCCAACAATGAGTATAAAAAACATAGGCAACCTCAAACAGAACCTAAGAGATCAATCTCAAACAGGTTAGGCCAATTAGAGTTGGGTGATGAGACCTGCTTTTCTCTTCTTCTTTTTTACCTTTTTCTTGCATGCTGTTGAATTACCGTGGACCTGCTCTAAATTTTGATTAGGTCGTTGTTCACTGTCATGGCCTTCTGCTTCCTGCCTGTTTTCTTTCTCGTTCCTATTACCATTGTAAGCCTACTTCCTGAATATTAAGTTCGTCTACCAGGTTAGGCCCAATATCATTTACATGGCCCGACTCTCTTGCTTCGGTATCCCTCCCATCTTCAGGGGCACTCACATNACCCCGCGCGTGCGCGGGCATTATATCTAGTACTTCCCTAGGAAGATTATATTTACTATCTATCTTTGTGGGACCCTCGTTGACTAGGTTTTACATACTATCTGGCCCGTTCGTGTGTTCCCCATAGCGACCATTAGCCTCCTTAGCAGCCGACTTTACCTCGTTGTTCTCAAAGTCACCCTCGAAAGAGTCACAACCCCTAGTCCCTATGGATACGTACTCCTTTTCCCTACCAGCCTCATCCCGGCGACCGGAACTTATCGCCACTATCATCTCTTTTCTCGCCCACCACTGGCTCGTCATCTTCTGAATCGTCTTCATCATCACTAGATTCTCCACTATTCTCATTACCACCTTCTGATATGCTCCTTTCTTGTAGCCGAACCATTTCTTAGATGATCATCACAGTTAGCTTTATTGCCCTCCACCATAACAACCTCACTAATATCCCTTTTCTCTTCCACAACGTTCACCATGAAAACCTTGTATGTTTTTTCATTTGTTAACACCAAAAGTTAGTGCTATCCAAGTGACTTTTGAATTACTCCGCGCAACAACTTAAAACAAATATAAATATAGCGAAGGAATATCTTTTAGACTTGTTTAGAGATTGTTGAATTACAACTTAATTATAACACCAATCTTAACTTGCAGTGTAACTTTGTAATCTTATTAATTCTTAATAGTAGAATTGAGTTACAAAATTTAGACTTTTCTCTTTCCAAACTACAGCGAACATTGATGATTGCGGGGTCATGATGTACAAGTTTCATGTCATATAAATGTTATTATTGACCCTTTCCTTTAGCTCTAATTTGGTAATAATTGGTTAATCCATCAATTTCTCTTATCAGCAAATTCATCTTTGATATGGATAAGAGACGCACTAAGAGCTTCATTAACCTACCCTTTTGCAGTCATATGGATTTGGACCTTTCCTACGATAAGGTTTTGATTGCCTTCTAGTTTGCAATTACCCGCCCCCATTATGGTGCCATGTAGTGCCCCCGATTCTCCTGAACACAGACTCGTACCAGCATGAAACTGGAACCCCTATGATGTTAATCGACGTCCCTCTTCCAGCAGGTCTGTAATGAATGTTCCATCTCTTTAGCTTATGCACCCATCTCCTCAGCCCGTAATCGATGTTACCCACTATGTTGCCCACCTTTTCAGCATTTTCAAAAACCAACATGATTTCCAGTCCCCCCCCCCCAATAGCTTAACCTACACCTCGTTGAGCCCCTGTTCTTCACAAAATTCCGGTAGTTTTGTAAGATAACAGTGATTTTTTGCCTCATCCAGTAGACATCTGTTAAACTTCTCGACATTAATCTCTTCTTCGCACACTTCGATAACTCTACCACTTTCTTTTTCGCACGACTTCTCGTCGTCCCCACCATGCTTCCTCTTCTCATCTGTTGTTTTCACATCTCTCTTTGACGTGTCCTCCACTCCTATCAATATCTGGCCTCTGTTTCTTCCTACTATCCACTGCGTTACGCCCCCTCTTGTCCTTGGCATCCATACTTCTCCCATCTAGAGCAATATACACCCTGAGATATTCAATCCTGATCTTGCGTCATCTCATTAGCAGGTCATCCACGTCTGAGACGAACTTAAACCGAACAAAACGATACCTTTTTGGCCATTTCGGAGGCGTTTTTGGACCATGAACATGTCAAAAGACAGTGCCATATTTCTTGAAGATCATCCATAGTTTCCCCATTCCCCACTCATCCGGAAAGTTAAAGAACATAAACGATATCGATGAGCTATGTTTCCTACCAGTATAGTTAGTACCTATTGCCCTCTATTTCCTATTTGTCTGAAAACTATGCTCTTGGTGCCAGAACATGACTAGTTTGCACCAACTGAATTCTTTGCTATCGGGTTGTTCTGCTGCCTGCAATATTGAGTTATGAAATCTAAGTATCTTTGGAAGAAGCATACAATTGTTGGTATTGGTTTGGGAGAGATATTATCTTTTGTTTCTAGGTGTTATTTATTTATTTATTTTATTTGGATAAATAGAGATTCATTAGGTCATAACTTGTCAATGTACTCAAATGTGTATGCATTTTTCCATAATGGCTGTTGCCCTCTTTTTGAAGGATAGTACTTTACAAGGGTTTTATGACCTGATTAAACCGCTTGTGTTGCTGGTGCAGATTAATGCACTGAAACATCTAGGCGTGGATGTAGCAAAACGAACTATCACAGCTGAGGGATCAGTCATAACAACACAAGCTTTTGTCACGCGAATGTAAGTATGTTTCATATTTATCTCCTATACTTATGGTGGCTGTGCAACCCTCAGAAGTTACATTTATGTTTGCTCTAAATTTGCGCTATGTTACTTTTCTCAGCAATACTTTTCTGATTGGTATAAGATGGTTGTTAAGGGAACTGGTTAGCACTTGCATCGAGGCTGATTTATTATTTATTTTTCAAAAAAAGTGGGCTGCTGGAAAAGAATGATTAACCGCGCTGCATTAATTATCATTTTTGTTTGTTTTTTTATAGGTCAACTGGGTGCAAGGTTGAAGATCCAGCTCTCCTGGAGAATATCAGAGTGACCATCATAAGTAATCTTTTGAAGTGCAATCAAGTAGGTACACATTATTAAGCTATTGAACATTTTCTTTGCTTCAATATGCTGCTGCTTACGCAATGCAATATGTTTCAGGAGAAGGCTGTTGGTGAACACGAGCCACTCAAGAAGGTAACTTTGTCAAAAACATTTTATTTTAAACCCATTCATTCAGTTCAATTCTCAAGCTGTTTCTTTTCATATCATCGAAACAAAATATATTTTTATAGCTCACTCTTGATTCTTGATACTGGTTGTAAAATTGATATTCTCTGAGACATATGTTTGCCATGCGACTATGACCATCTGTACTCATTTCTTGCCACTTATGTTGGTTTATTGTGATATCTCTTATATGACTTACTGGAAGGGTCACATTTCTTCTACATTCTTGGTCCAAGTCCCCCTTTCAAGACATGTATGTATCAGTGTATGTGTTTAACTAAATGCATCCCACGAAAACACATGGATTTATATCTGGTTTTGTGCAGTGTTTTTATTTCTGTCGATTTAATCTCATAATAATGATAACAAGATATTGAAAAAGAATTTGAACTTACTTGTCAGTGATGAATTTATCATGATAATGTTCTTCTTGTGGTCATAACTAGTTCAAATTCAAATATATGTATCATGCTAATTAAAGTTTTTGTCTTGATAGCAGCATGATGGTGTTCATATTGCAACTCATATACATGTCGAGGATGACGGGCCTAAAAGGAGGTTAGCAACTATGAAAATTAAAAATAGCTAATTCAAACAACAAATAATTACAAAACAGCTGCACTTTTGTTTGATGTGTGTCGAGTTGTACTAGTTTCTGATGCAATATGTGTAAACCTGTTGGTGGTGTGGTTTAGCTTACTGCACATACAGACGGAAGATAGACCCAGATTGCTTATGAAAGTATTGATGATAAAACATACTTTACACATTCCTAAATACATGGGTTAAGACTTATGACTGCCACAGTTTGTGCTTGTTAAGTACCATTTCATTTATTTATTTGCTTTCTTGGTTCATTTCATGGGATTTATGTAAACTTGTTTTTATTGGCAGGGTCTGAAGAGTTGCCTATACTATTGCCTTGGGAAGTAAGAATTGGGTGGAGATAGTAGTGGTTACTAAGGAAGGAAGCAATTCCAACTCACATTTCTTGCACTTGTAAATAGCCGTGTTACTTCTAGTGCTCGACATTCTAGATTCATATGGACATTTCATTACCCGTTTTCAATACTTTTATCTATTTATCAATGTGAAGTTCAGGCTTGTATGAGTGTAAACCATCATCTGAATCAGTTTGTTATTGTTGGAAAA
>LBNU01002468.1:19991-59247 GCA_014162995.1 Artemisia annua
GCAGTATCAACTTCCCCTTGTTTCTGCTGATAGGTAGAATACCTAACCTCATCAGTAGATTTCCTATCCTTGCATTCTCTAGAGAAGTGACCCATTTGACCACAAGTGTAACACTTGATCTTCCTTCTGTCAAACCTGGCTGAATCCCTGCCATTGAAACCAAACTTCCTCCCAGCCTTTTTCTCAAATCTCTTGATGCTTAAAGAAAGCATAGCCACCTGCCACTTCAAGTTCATCTCTTCCATATCCAATGGATCCACCTGTTCAAAGTCCTCATAGGAGAGTTGCTGCTGAGATTCACAATCAGCAACAAAAGAGTGAAGTACATCTTCCAACACACTACTAGAAGAATGTGATTTGGTTGGTGTGTATGAAGATGATGCAGTTGAAATTGGACTTGAACTAGGAGGCAGTATATTGGATGTAGAACCAACAAAAGCTGAGTAATTTGGAGTAATTGAGTGAATAGGACTTTTGACATCTGGTTCAAGAGTTTTGAGCTTGTTGTATAAGTCATCAAAGCTCATCATATCCAATCCACCCTTGGCTTTGAGTGCAATACTTACTTGAAGCCATGATGGAGGCAAAGATCTTAAGAATTTAGCATTGCAATCTTCATTGTCTGGCCTTGCCTTCAGCTGATTCAATTGACTCAGAATCTTGTGAAATTTGTCATAACCCTTGTGTATACCTTCTTCCTCTGTGATCTGAAACTCTTGAAACTGCTGCTTCAGCATTGACTTCCTCATCCTTCTTGACTCATCATTCCCACCAAATCTAGCTTTAATCGCCATCCATAGATCCTTTGCATCAGACATGAAGTGAAAGTCACCCAAGTGGTCTGGAGGTATAGCTTGAAGAAGTATAGTTCTAACTTTGTTTTCCCTCTGAAGAGCAAGAACCTCTTCAGCAGATGTGGGATCAAGATAGTATATTCTACCATCTGCATCAGTTCCAGTTCTCTTTGGACTATTACCTTTAAGTACTACCTTCCAAAGATTATGGTCAATGTTGGTAATCCAGTTCTGCATCTGCATTGCCCAGAGTTCATACTCTTCTTTCTTAAGGTAAGGGAATTTTGCATTACTGTTTGAGAGAGTGAGGTGATGTAGGGATGTTGTGTTTTGATTGTGTGTTGTGTCTGACTCAGCATCAGATCCAGACATTATGTAAAGTTGTGTTGTTGAGGAGTGGTTGAAAAAATTGATTTTCTTAGTATCAAAGAGACTCTCCCCTGGCTCTGATACCACTTGTTGAAACTATTATAGACCTTGATAGATCTAAGAGCCTTAAGGATATCGTTAGTGTAGCCAATGTAATCACTAGCTAACTAATAGAGAATCTCTAGTGTTTGTATTCTAGAAGCGGAAACAAATACAAACATGTAAACAGTAAATACTAAGAACAATTGATCCTCTATGGATCTTTATATTAAGAACTTGTGTTTTCTAAAACCTTGTTCGTTACATCAAACATAAACTTGTGTTCCTTTTATAGAGAAGGAACTCTAACCTAAACCGTTTCTCAAGAAACGTATAAACTATAAACTTTAAATGATATGCATTATCTTTTCCTAATATAATTCATGCATATCCTAACTACATTACACAATACTCGGTTTAACTATATCCGCAGAAACTAAATATGCTGAAACTATGTCTTCAGCAGTATCACATCTTCAGCAGAATCTGGTCCTTCAGCAGATTCCTTCAGCAGTAACCATCAACAGAATTCTTACTTAGCAGAATTCCCAACATGACCTATTTAAGTTCTCATTCTAAGTTCATATTGCATACTTCATCTTTTGGTTTTCTCTGTTGACTTTAGTAAAATCCCAGGAAAGAATCTATTTTTCGATTTAAGTCACGAGTTGTAAAATCCCGTTAAAGACTACACCATGACTACTACGTCTTCTATTGATGATATCTAAGCTGCTGGGTCTGATACTCGACCTCCCATGCTCGACAGAACTGACTATGAGTCATGGTCTCAAAGAATTCGTCTGTATTGTCAGGGCAAAGAAAATGGGGAGAACATTATGAGATCGATTGATGAAGGGCCATTTCAAATGGGTACTACCAGGGATGTTATCTCCACTAGTGAAGATGGAACGGTCACCTTTGGAATTGATAGACCTCGTACTTACAATGATCTTAACGAAGCTGAAAAGAAACGCTATGATGCTGATATTCGAGCTTCCAACATTGTGATACAAGGGTTACCCAAGGACATCTACAAACTGTTTAACTTCAACACTGAGGCCAAAGCCGTTTGGGACAATGTCAAAATGCTGCTAGCTGGTTCAGAACTTACCAAAGAAGATCGTGAATCTCAGTTGTATGATGAATTCGAGCACTTCAAAATGAATGCCGGTGAAAGCATCAATGATAATGTGTCAATTTTTAAAGCTTTGAATGAAATGAGATGATCAGAATGGACAATGCCCAACATCCACTCAACTCAAAGTTTGTCAACAATATGTCACCAGAATGGGATGGTTTGTCACAGCTGTGGAAATTAGACAAAGGACTCGAGAAACACAACTATGGAAACAATTCTATGCTGATACTGCAAAAACTTGAGAACATGCCATGTATGATCGGTCAGCTGAGAGAAAATTCCATCCTCAAATGATCCTCTTGCTCTAATCTCAGTGTTCAGGGTAACTAAAACCAAATCCTCAATTGATTCAATCAATCATCTAACTGCTCAGAACACAGAATCAGTCTTCCCTTGGTCACACTCCATGCAATCATCAAGTGACAAGACTAATCAACAAGACTCTTGGGACTCCTCACTATTGACAAAAGGATTGATAATCTCTCAACCAAGTCTCACTGTTGGTTCAACACTTCAAGAATACACTTCCTCAGAACAAAACCACCAGAACTTCGTCCAACCACGAATCTTGCCTGTTATGGAAGATGGGCGAGTTGGTTCAAGGAAGGAAAAATGTCCGGGAATAGCTCGATAGGGAGGGAATGGTAATCAGGGCAAGGAAGACAACCAAGTGCTACATCCACTGTGTGTGGGGTTAGGTCATATTGCAAGGAACTGCACTCAACCAAACGTCCTCATAACTCGGATTACTTCAAGATAAGAGTTGCTAATGAGCACAAGAGGAAGGAGTTTTCTGGATGAGGAGCAATGACAGATTTCGTTTTTCAAGCGGTGAAGCTTTGAACCACGGATCGTTGTCCCAACGAGGGTTGAACTGATCTCGTCACTCAAACCGTGAGCTATGTGAAGTGAATAGGTTTAAAAGATGTTTTGTTTTGATTATAATACACACGACAAATTTAAAAATGCAGTCAAAGTAAAGTCAGCGATAAAGCGACATCAAATAAAGTAAGCAGTAAAGAAACATGATAATAAAGCGACTAAAAAAAGGTAATAAAAGTGCATAAAAACATGAAGCGGTAAATGAATTTAAAAGACAATGTGTTTGCAAAGCGACACGATAGTTATTAAGTGTAAGCTAAAAGGTTTGTACGTTTATTTCCTTTCTCGAGATTGTTGTCAATTAGTCTTTTGAGGGAATAACTCTAGACAAGTGAATTGATCGTTCTAAAGGTTTTTCTCTTGAATAATTAATCACACATCTAAATAATCTTACGATTATTATCACAACATTTAATACTCGTACTTAACTAACAAACCGAGCCACTAAGCAAACACGTTAAAACTACTCGACTCATGTTTAAGAACGTAAGCGATAAAGTAATTTAAGACTTGGAACATTAAAAACTAAAAGTTTAAGACTAAAACAAAAAGACATGAGACTTAAATAAGAAACGACACTAAAAGATTAAAAAAAATTCCGAGCATAACGTTTAGATTTAATAAGAATGAAACTCACTCGATGAAACGATGAGGGACAGAAGCTAATCGGCGTATAAAAGAAACAGACTCAAATGAAACTCGCAATGAAGAAATGAACCATGCTAGCAAATCTTGAACCCTTACTCGCAACACAATTACCATACTCGCAAAATTACCAAAGTGGAACCATACTTGCAAAAATCTTGCTTCCATACTCGCAACTATGTAAAACCATACTCGCAGAAATTTTCATACTCGCAAGAACATGGATCCCATACTCGCAAGATTACTCATACTCGCAAAACAATATGTCATACTCGCAGAAAAGGAAACCATACTCGCAAGACCTATTTCATACTCGCAAAACCCTAAATCTAAAAAACCAAACTCGCAAAAATATTAAGAAAAACGAATAGCACTTGAATTTTTACGTGACACAAGGTTGAAAACTAATAAAACCAATAAGACTTAATGTAAATCAAGTGTAAAAAGCTAAATAAGCCACGACTCAAAATAAGCCCTAACTCATTTTATTTTTTCAAATAAAAAAAATACATGCAAAGTTGACAAAACTTATAAAAGCTTTTAGAAAAGATTAAGATGACATGAAAATAAGCTCAAAAGATTTAAAGACTTAAAAGAAAGATAAAGTTGAAGCATAAAATAAGCTAAAGAAAGATATTAAGACATGGAAATAAACTTGCATAAAAATAAAATTTACCTAATACAAAAATAAGCTAAGACTAACCTAAAACTAATCCTAAAACTAACCCCCCCTCCAAATGAGGAGGTGATCTTAATTTATAGGTCAAGAGCTTAGAAAGTTTAGACAATATTGCATCTTAAGCCCTTGAACCTTTACAATTCATGAAATTGCACTAAAACTATGTTACAAACTACTAAACGTTCTAAACATTAAACGTAACGCTAAAGTAATCTTGAGGACTTGAGTTGACGTTTCTTCAAAAGGTCTTCAAAAGATTTAAAAGCGACATCTTGCTCAAATGTGGAGGACTTTACTTGAAATTCTCTTTGAGCTTCAGTTAAGTTTCTCATGAATTTTTCTTCGAGCCTTTAAGGAATACATTTGTCTTGGGCTTTTCTTAAGTAAATATCATCGTTGACTCGGCTTTTTGACACTTTTCCACATCTCGTGCTCGTTTTAGGCTTTTTGGTTGACTTTTATGTTGTTTATGCAATATCCTTTCCTGCACAGTCACAAACACAAAAACACGATATCTTTGGCGTTTAACGTTAGTTTTTGGTCTTATAGAGCCTGAAAATAGTGAATAAAAGGTATGTGAATAAGCACATACCAAGCAACTGCTGTTTCTTGTGGGTGATGAGGGGAATTCTTTTGATGCCGATGTGGATAATCAACCAGTTTAGGATCTTGCTCTCAATGACCCAAACATCTTCCAGGCTGAAGATTGTGATGCCTTTGATTATGATGTTGATGATGAGCCCACTGCACATACCATCTTCATGGCCAATCTTTCATCTGTAGTCACATCGCCACAACAATCGGGATCTCCCAAATCATCCATCATTTCTGAGGTACTCAAATTGTATGACACATATGAAACATGTGATGTTCCAAAGATTCTCAATGAAGTACATCAGACTAGTGTTGTCACGCCAGATGATGTTGATTTGAAAAACAACAATGTTTCCTCAAAACAACAACATGTGGATAACAACAAAGAATCTGATGAACCTAGTAGAGCATATTTCAATACATATATTGATAATGTAATGCAAAAACAAAGGACTCATAACGAAGTAAAACACACAAACATTGTTGATTCAAATTCTGCTGATATGGGTAATAGCAATGTTATCTCATATGAACAATATATGAAACAAAATGCCGAGTCTGTTTTACCAAATGATGACTCCTCTGTTGATAATGACATGAGTGAATTTAATGAATACACTGCTTTTATACCTGATGATACCGTGACCACTAGGACTAAAATTCTTAAAGATCAGGTGAATATGTATCAACAACGTGCAAAATTTGAGTTAACCGAACGAGAGCAGAAAATGGATTGGCAAATGTGTGCATACATTACCGAAAGAAACTTAAAGGAAGAAGCATTAAGAATGGAAATAAAATCTTTACAAAATCAAGTTGATCAAACTGTTAAGCAAAAACAGGAGATTCAGGAAAGTGTAACCACCCTAAAACTAGATTTTCAAAGTAAAAAAACTAAACTTTTAAGTGACTTTTCCAACTTGAAAGCCTTAAAGAACAAGCTTGAAAATAAATTGTACACACAAGGCCAAACCATTCAAACTGCTCAAATGATGCATAAGCACATTAAGTTACGTGATGAACATAGAAATAAGGATGTAGGAGTGCCTAAAACTAATTTTCTTACGAGCGCTAGTGCCTCTCAACCTGCCTTATATGATGCTAATGTGATGCTTACACCTAATCATGCCCCCTGATGTGCATAATAATGAGGAAATTAATGAAATTGAATCAGTAAATAGAGAAAGACTTGAGAATAAAATGAATGATCCCAAGAGCATTAAAAAACGTGTCAATGTCAAGCCCCATAATTACTATGAACAGAATAGATTGATGGTTTTTGTGCCCCAAACTAGGTTAACACCTGAACAGATTTTTTGGCCTTTAGACGTTGAGAAAATGAAAGCTGAAAAGCTTAAGGCCACAACTCCCCTTAAGATTGCAACTCCAACGGTGTATCCTCCCAATACACCAATGCACCTAGTTCAGTTAGCTCTTCCCACTCAATGTAAAACTCTTATTAGCATATACGTTCTGTATCAAATGTTTGCTGAATTCGACAAAACATGTAAAAAGAGAATTACACCAACGGGAATTACTGAGGGCGAAAGGGGGTTTGAATTAACAAAAGAGTGTTACCTTACAGAAGTTATTCCGTTTTTTAAAAAAATCAAAGAACATTGTGAAGGCTTGCAAATGTCTCTTAAATATGAGATTAATGAAATGAAAGATGTGTTTAAAAATCTGGAACTTGAAGGAAAACAAACTGCAATAGACCTTCAACATAGTGAAATTGCGAGGAAGAATGCCCTCATCATGAATGATAATTTAATTGCGAAGTGCATTGCTCAAGATGTGTTTTATATTGTTATTGATTCTTCTTTAACTGCTTGCCAATTTCATGAAATGTCTGTTGCATTAAACATTTTTCAGAATCGTGTTGTTGAGCTTGAGGGGGAGAATTTAAGATTGCAAGAAAAAAATTCAAAACGATGATCATGATAACATGATCAAGAATTTTTCGAAATTAGAAGTTAATAATCTCAATTTGCAACGAAAAATTCAAGCTCATACTAACACGATTCATAAGTTGAGGGCTCAAATTGCCCAATTGAAATCTCATAAGAATGATGTGATTGAACCCCAGAAACCTCCATGCTTAGATTCTCAAAATTTTCAACTCCAAAACATCATCAAACATCTCAAATATGAAAATGATTGTTTTCAAGCTGAAAACTCAAAGGTCAAACAACATTACAAAGAGTTACATGATTCGATTAAGATCTCACGTGACAAAACCAATGAGAAAATAACGTCTTTGTTAAATGAAATTGAGAATCTAAAGACTCAGGTGAAAGGGAAAATGCCTGTTACTGCATGTGATAGCATTCTCTCCATGGTCGGTAAATCTAAAAGAAATGCATGTGATGCCGTAACTATTCCTCTTCCCCTTAGGAATAATGCGTTTGTCCATAGTGAGTACCTTAGGTATCTTAAGGATTTCCTTGACATGCTTTGTGAGACCGTGGAAGAAGTTAGAATAGTGAGACCTGCTGATAATGCCATCCTTGATGTTTATTATCTCACCAATAGATCATATGAACTCTTAGGCCATTGGTACATGTCCCAAAGTTGTTAGCATGCGTGATAAGATTAATGAACCATCCTCTAAGGATAAGAACAAGCATGTTGCCTTTAATGTACCCATGACATCATCTGAACTTAACACACCTCATACCCAAAATCAAAGAGCAGTACCACGATCTAATGTTCCCATCGTTAAATCTACAGGAGTAAACATTGACACCAAAGCTAGCGGGTCAAAGCCTAGTAGCAATACAAGGAATGATAGGACTTCGCCAGCTAAGAATGCTCAAGGGAAGAAAGTAGAAGACCACCTTAGGAACAATAAGACTGATCTGAATGATATGAATCATGTTGATTCTAGTATTAGCTCTAGGCGCACTGTAATTAATTCGAATTCTGATGCTACTTGTAAGGTCTGTAATGACTGTTTAATTTCTGGTAATCATGATGAGTGTGTTAAGACATTTTTGAATGCTTCTAAATTACTCCCGGTCAATAATGCTTTGAATCATAAAATTGAAAACCGTGTTTGGAAAGCAACAGGAAGGAAGTTTTCTAATGTTGGCTATCATTGGAGACCCACTGGAAGAAAATTCACTTTAGGAAGTCATTGCCCGCTAACTAAACTGCCCAATTTTAGGCTTTCCAATGTTAGGGTATGGAAGGAAACTGGCAGGACTTTTCCTCTAGGAACACAATGCGATAACCATAAGTCTAGTGCCTCCACATGTCATGATATGTCTAATGTTACCACTGAACCTTCCACTTCTGTTTTAAGTAATTATGCTTGTGCTAACCAATATGATCCCACTTGTGTTCGGGGATCCACGTTTTTCAGTTATCCATATCTGTCTGGTTTCAAATGCAGGTCGTACAAATCGTCCTGTGGTATTTGGACTCAGGCTGCTCAAAACATATGACTGGGGATCGCTCGCGGCTCAGAAATTTCATGAAAAATTTTATCGGGACTGTTAGATTCGGGAATGATCATTTTGGTGTGATAATGGGTTATGGAGATTATGTGTTTGGTGACAGCGTGATTTCTAGGGTATACTATGTAGAAGGGCTTGGGCACAATTTGTTCTCCGTTGGTCAATTTTGTGACTCAGATCTTGAAGTAGCCTTCAGAAAACACACTTGTTTTATTAGAAAATTGGATGGTGTGGATCTTCTGAAAGGTAGACGAGGCTCAAACCTCTACACTATATCCATTGAAGACATGATGCGGTCATCACCTATTTGCTTATTGTCTAAGGCATCCAAGAACAAGTCATGGTTGTGGCATCGTCGTTTGAATCACTTGAACTTCGGTACCATCAATGAGCTCACTCGTAAAGATCTCGTTCGAGGCATGCCCCGGCTGAAATATGAAAAAGATCATCTTTGTTCCGCTTGTCAGCTAGGTAAAAGCAAGAAACATTCTCACAAACCCAAAACTATCAACACCATTATGGAAGTTCTTCATACCCTTCACATGGATCTGTGTGGTCCAATGAGAGTGCAAAACATCTTTGGAAAGAGATATGTGTTAGTGATCGTAGATGACTACTCTCGGTTTACATGGGTTAAGTTCCTCAGATCCAAGGACGAGACACCTGAAATCATCATCAAACTTATCAAGCAGCTGCAAGTTGGACTCAATAAAACTGTCAGATTCGTCCGCACAGATAACGGAACTGAGTTTGTTAATCAGCAACTTACTCAATTTTATGAAAATCTTGGAATTAGTCATCAAAGGAGTATACCTCGAACACCTCAACAGAATGGAGTCGTTGAAAGACGAAACCGTACCCTTGTAGAGGCCGCACGAACCATGCTGATATTCTCCAAAGCTCCTATGTTCCTCTGGGGAGAGGCAATTGCAACTGCTTGTTACACTCAGAACCGATCACTGATACATCCTCTTCACAGCAAAACCCCCTATGAGCTGGTGCACGAGAGAAAACCTGATCTTTCATTTCTTCGAGTTTTTGGTGCACTATGTTACCCAACCAACGATAGTGAAGACTTGGGAAAGCTCAAGGCAAAAGCTGATATTGGAATTTTCGTTGGCTACGCACCTAACAAGAAGGGTTATCGAATCTACAACAAAAGATCCCGACAAATCATGGAAACCATCCATGTCACGTTTGATGAGCTGTCCGAGCACACGGCTCCTGAATACTCTAGTTCTGGACCCGCACCTAATCTTTTGATTCCTTGACCAATTAGTTCGGGACTTGTAAATTCTTCCACCACTGATGCTCCTTATGTGCCACCCACTAGTGAGGACTTGAAGAAGTTATTTGATCCAATGTATGATGAGTATTTTGAACCTCAACAGATTGTCGAACCAGAACCACAAGTCATAGATCCTGATGCTGCTGCTGATGATGCACCTCAACCTACAAATGGGCCTTCCATCTCCATCTCTCTTTGTCAAAATGCTCCGTCATCCAGTCATACTCAGCCCACTCTCACCGATCAACCTTCTTCAATTCCTCATGGAGCCGCATCTGAAGATTCTTTTGAAGTGAATCCCTATGCTCAACCACCTGATGAACCTTTTGTCAACATATTTGCCCCTGATCCATCCAATGTGGAAACCTCTTCGGAAGATTCAAATACTGCTACATCAGTACTCAGTCATCAACTTCATGAGCATATCAGAAAATGGAAAAACGATCACCCAATTGACAACATCATNCCGCATCTGAAGATTCTTTTGAAGTGAATCCCTATGCTCAACCACCTGATGAACCTTTTGTCAACATATTTGCCCCTGATCCATCCAATGTGGAAACCTCTTCGGAAGATTCAAATACTGCTACATCAGTACTCAGTCATCAACTTCATGAGCATATCAGAAAATGGAAAAACGATCACCCAATTGACAACATCATTGGAAATCCATCTCGCCCCGTATCCACACGTAGACAACTTGCCACAGATGCCTTGTGGTGCTTCGTCAGCTCCATACTATCTAAAGCTGAGCCGAAGGATTTTAAAGAAGCTTTAACTAAAGCATCCTGGTTCACAGCAATGCAAGATGAAATTCATGAATTTGACCGACTTGATGTATGGAATTAGTGTCTCCTCCCGACTGTGCTATGATTATCGCTCTCAAGTGGAACTTCAAAGTGAAGCTTGATGAATATGGTGAAGTTCTGAAAAACAAGGCTCGGCTAGTGGCCAAAGGATACAGACAAGAAGAGGGTATAGAATTTGAAGAATCATTCGCACCCATGGCTAGAATTGAGGCCATCAGAATCTTTCTTGCAAATGCAGCTAGTCAGAATATGATTGTCTATCAAATGGATGTGAAGACTGCTTTTCTTAATGGTCAATTTAAAGAAGTGGTATATGTAAGTCAACCTGAAGGGTTCGTTGATCCAGAACGTCCTAATCATGTCTATCGCTTGAAGAAGGCACTTTATGGACTCAAACAGGCACCCAGAGCATGGTATGACACTTTGTCCAAATTCCTTCTAGCCAACAAATTCACCAAGGGTGTTGTTGATCCTACATTGTTCACCAGAAAGTCGGGCAAGCATCTACTCCACGTTCAGATATATGTAGATGACTTCAGATCCTTTGGAATGTGATCGTTTTTCACAAGAGATAAGTACAGAATTCCAAGTGTCCATGATGGGGCAAATGTCATTTTTCTTGGGGTTGCAAATCTCTCAAAATCCCCATGGTATCTTCATCAATCAATCCAAGTATGCTGTTGAAATCTTGAAGAAATTTGGATTTGAATTATGTGACTCAGTTGACACTCCCATGGTAGAGAGATCAAAACTGGATGAGGATGTTGAGGGGGCTCCAGTTGACCAAACAAAGTACCGTAACATGATTAGATCCTTAATGTACCTCACAGCTAGTAGGCCAGATCTTCTATTTGCTGTTTGCATGTGTGCTCGTTATCAATCCAAACCCACCAAAAAGCACTTAGAAGCGGTCAAAAGGGTTTTCAGGTACCTTCAAGGGACTATTCACATGGGCCTTTGGTATCCTAAAGACACTGATATGGCCCTCACTGCCTACTCTGATGCTAATCATGCGGGGTGTCAAGATACTCGTCGAAGTACTTCAGGTGGTGCTCAATTTCTAGGAGATAAGCTTGTCAGCTGGTCATCAAAGAGGCAAATAAGTACGTCGATCTCTTCCACTAAGGCTGAATACATTGCCATGTCATCTTGCTGTGCTCAAATCCTTTGGATGAGATCTCAACTATCTGACTACGGCTTTCTGTACAACAAAATTCCGATGTACTGTGACAACAAAAGTGCAATTGCTCTTTGCTGCAACAACGTCCAGCTCTCCAGATCAAAGCATATTGATATTCGACATCATTTCATCAGGGAACAAGTGGAAAAAGGGTTTGTGGAACTTTACTTTGTGAGGACAGAATTTCAGCTGGCTGACATCTTCACTAAGGTACTTCCCAGAGAACGGTTTCAATTCATTCTCCCGCGTCTTGGAATGAAGAGTATCTCTCCTGAGTCACTCAAAAGGCTTCAGGAGGAAAATGACGAGTAATGGATTCGCTTCACATATCCTTGTACATATTCTTTAAAACCAAAAAGAAAAATACAAAAATATAAAAACCTAGAAAAACCATAAAAATCTGAAAAACACAAAATACCAAAAATAGCTTCATCCTAGGCATGTCTTCTGCTTATCGATAACATTTTAAGTTTCTATAAATGTCATTCAATAATGGCATGGGACTCTAAATGAAGCTCGAGCAGAAGTTGTATTAACCGGTTAAAACATGTATTTTCGGCTTGCTATTACTTCAGATAGCGACCCGCTCTTATCCTTGGGGAAAACACGTCGCTAAAAAGACGGTTGTTCCTGACAACGGGTGAACCTCACCCGGGCATGGATTACGTTACATCCGTGCACCATCGAAATGATGTACGTTTCAGTGCATCACTTCTAGTAAAAGAAGAGAAGTCTTCTTTCATCCCAAAATCTCTCTCTTATGATTCTTCAAGAGAGTTTTTGTGGTTTACAAGGTGGCTATTGGACTTAAATTTTCACAAATACCCTACCGCTAAACTTAATGACTCGAACTCATTAAATAGAAAACGGGTCATTAATTGAGGGGGAGCGTATTTGCTCAAAATTTATGCACCTTTAAAAACTTTGTGCACCAGCAGCAGTGAAAAGGTGTCTCAAAAAATCAGTACATGCTAAAATTTTACCACATTTTCTCCCATTTTTCTAAACTCATTTAAATCAATTGGGATCACAAAATCTCAAATGATTTGAAAATTTTTGATCGGGAGAGAGAATGTGATTTAAATATTTAAATATGAAATCTGATTTAAAATGTGATGTTTTTAGACTATAATGTACGCTCTCCCGTATGTGCTAAAATTTTTAAGGTTTTTAAATTTTAAACTTGAACCAATGCACATATTGAGGGGGAGCAAAATGATTTGTGTGATGAATAATAATTTTGGCATCTCGTTTGAGCATGGCTCAGATTTGACTCATGAATTGACGAAACACAAACGTCTGAAATTCGAAAGGATCCATCCAAGTAGAATGTACCGTTTCGAGAAGCTCTTCTTAGATGTATACTTTGACGGGTCTAACTTCCTTTTTAAGAAATGTTAACAACTTCAAGTTAGTTATTATGGCTAGTTATGTTGAATCTATATAACCTTGATAGATCTTGTAGCTCTCGTTGATCGTTAGCAGTGTCTATGTAATCACAAACACTCTAATAGAGAATCTCCAAAGCTTGTACTCTAATGCGGAAAACAAATNATTTTTGATCGGGAGAGAGAATGTGATTTAAATATTTAAATATGAAATCTGATTTAAAATGTGATGTTTTTGGACTATAATGTACGCTTTCCCGTATGTGCTAAAATTTTTAAGGTTTTTAAATTTTAAACTTGAACCAATGCTCATATTGAGGGGGAGCAAAATGATTTGTGTGATGAATAATAATTTTGGCATCTCGTTTGAGCATGGCTCAGATTTGACTCATGAATTGACGAAACACAAACGTCTGAAATTCGAAAGGACCCATCCAAGTAGAATGTACCGTTTCGAGAAGCTCTTCTTAGATGTATACTTTGACAGGTCTAACTTCCTTTTTAAGAAATGTTAACAACTTCAAGTTAGTTATTAGGGCTAGTTATCACCTAAAAGCTGATAATGGATCCCTTTAACTAAGCAACGTAAATATGTCCCTAGGGTATATGTCTATTAAGAGTGGATCAATTCAAAAGTGCAGCTCACCCCGACATGTGCAAATTTCAATCAAAAACCTATGAGCACATGTTAAGGGGGAGCATTTGAAAATTATAAAAACTCTCAAAGTGTGTGCAAAATGTGTTTCTTAATCATAAACACTTTGAGAGAATTCTCAATGATTTGGTTATATGGCGATTGTGGAAAAATACCAAAAGAACGACCATTTTAATTTAATGAATGGAGTTATAAGGATGGTAATGTTAGGTATATGCTTCCATGATCCACCAGAACCGGAGGGATCTTCCCAGGGACAATCCAATAGATAGATTAGAAGTCCTTAGGAATGATTGAAAAAAGGAGAAAAGTGAGAAAGGGAAGAGTGCCGACTGAGATTGAGCTAGGACTGGAACAAACCCAACAAGGTTCTAGTAATGAAGTCTCGGTAAGCACTGAAGGGGTTGAAGAATTAAAAAGAAATGAAATGAGAAAGGGTGAAAAGAAATAGCCCTCCAATTATTCAACCTTAGGGCAGAAACCGGGTTCAACTCATATGCTACTGATTGTTACTAAGGTAACATCGGTAATGAAGACAAGACGTCATGGACCCAGTGACGCACTGCACTAAACCTTCCAGCCACTCAAGTTCTCTTAAAAGAGCTTGTTTCATTCTCACGGGGAACCGGTGTAATCTATCAACTCATTTCTTAGAGATGGTTGATATTGAAGCAGGAGACCCCTCCCTAGTCTCCGCATAGGATAACCAAATTGCACTTATCGAGTCTAGAGCCACGAGATGCATCAAAAGATCTCTTAGGAACACTTAATCCTTCTACAATGGTTGTTCAACATCAAGGGCACCAGATGTAATATTTTGAGTCCTTCGCAGATCTTAGCAATCTGCCAAGAACACTTATGAGGGAATATACGTATGTATTTGCCAGTGATCGAGTGGAAACTCCTGCCAGGGTCAACATCAAACAGCCCTGACAGCAGGTCACTTCGGTAATCTCTCTTGGATTACGCTTAGTGTTCGTGGTGGTGTTTCAAAAGGTCTACAGTCGTGGGGTGATCTCCAGCGACTCACCTAATCATTGGTGTACTTCGGTATGTCAGTGAAAGCCCTTTCGGGGGCATCCGATTAGGAACGGCCTTGGTAAGGATTAGAGAAAGTCTTCACACTATGCTGTTGACGATCTCGAAGTCCGAACTTGTAAGTGCTGGTATGTTTATTACTAACCAAGTTTTATGCAGCTCAACATACCAAACTTATCATTTTCATCACCATCACTCTTGTTCCACATGCTCATACCGACATCTAAAAGGAGTATTCAGACCGATTCAACCATGGAGATTCACTCAACAAAGATGTATGGGCATGTGGAAAAGGCGTACTCCCACCAGAGACAAAGAAGTTGGTGGTTGCTGCTGATTGCTGAAAAGATGCCGATTCATCCCCTCATGCTCACACCTCAACATCAAATTCAAAGAAATCATGATCATGGAATGGGCTTCAACTATGCTTCCACAACTCTGATGAAGAAGATCATGATCCAGAAAGGTGTGAGCATGACTACACAAAGATAGTCGCTACTTCACAAAGAGACACTTCTACTCAAAGATGACTTGAAGCTACATACTTGGATGATGAACACGAAGCAATGCCAAAGATCATCCTACACATTGAGCAAGTCATCTAGAGTCCGCTGCTGAAAGCACAAAGTTCTTTACACTGAAGAATCAACAACTACGAGCTACAAAGATATCGACAAAGATCTCAACGCTGGAATTCAAGATTTAATTTCCGGGGTGACCTCCCTTAGGGGGGACATTGTTAGGAATACGTTTTTTCTTATAGAAGATTCGGTCACCCCAAGTACTTTAAAGCATTGTATAGCTCGTAGTATATAATATAGTAGTTAATACGTAGCTTAGTTGTAGTTAGTATTCGTGGTGTCGGGTCGGGTCTTTTACCCTCTGTTAGCCTGCTCCACAGCCTATTAGAGGCATTCATCCATTGTAAGTATAAATACCTTCTCCCACCAAGGGAGAAGGTTGGACCTTTCATTAGTAATTTCATTTCTCTTGTTCTTTCTCTCTCTAAAAGGCTCCCAATCTCTACTTTCTCTCTCTAACTTCTTACTTCTTTTCTTACTTAAATTCGAACCATAAAACACAAAGACCACACGAGTTATGATTTATTGTATCCTACATATTATCCAGGACCTCTAAGCGTTAGCTGACACTTTCTAGGTCTAGTTCCGAGGTTGAGTATCGTGGTGTCGCGAATGCTGTTGCTGAGACTTTTTGGTTGCGGAATTTTCTACGAGAGCTTCATATGTCATTGCTTTCGGCTACTTTGGTCTATTGTGATAATGCAAGTGCTGTTTACTTATCCTCTAATCTGGTTCAACATCATCGCACACAACACATTGAGATTTATATTTATTTTGTTCGAGATTTGGTTGCTCGAGGTCAGGTTCGGATTCTTCATGTGCATTCTCGTTATCAGTATGCTGACATTTTCACTAATGGTCTTCCTACCGCATTATTTGACAAGTTTCGTTACAGTTTGAATGTTCATTTTACTCCCGCTCAAACTACAAGAAGCTCTTAATTAGTGGATTATTGTTACAATTATACATTAGGCCTATTGAATTGTTCTTGAGAGGCCTACCCGTTTCATATATAGTTATTGTACTTTATTCTTTTCATTAATCACAAAACATATTCCAACAATCTATAGTACAACATTAACATTTAAATATTGAGACACTAATATTGAAAACATTATATAAACAGCAACAATCCATCGTAACTTAACTTTTGTCTTTGATATAATCATATCTATCTTAGAGTGTCCGATCCTGTGTCTAACATGTTTCCCTTCTTTGAACCAACTAATCTTCCATTTGACTACCCTCTTGATGATCAAACATGTGAGTATGGTTTCGAAGATATATTTGATAGTTATCGTTCGGTGACCGATCAAACAAGTTACCAAGACTCTAATCATTCAGATTTTGCAGCCAATGTTAATACGGGTGAGCAAAATCCAGTTTCTCAAGAAATGATTACGGACAACGCTATACGAAAATATCATAGTTTAAATTTCACATCCTATAGTTTTAGCAAAGATGAGCACACTAATCAGGTCATGCAAGAAACACTCACAGCTGGTTCTAGTTCGAAAAGTTCAACAATACCGGTGATGGTTCCTTCATGCCACGACCAAATAATTTTCACAAGCAAGTGTTTTGTTGATCAGTAATTGTGTTTCTATTTATTTTTATTTTTTTAAATGTTTTTAACTTGAATCAAAAGAACCTATCTTTTGCTTTTTTGGTTTTCAACAGCTTGTTATATGTTTCTAACTTTAAGTGTTTTACTTAACTTGTGTAACATAGAGATATGGGCAAGAGAGAAAGAGTGGCGCATGATCAGGGAATGAAGCTTGCACTTCGTATGAAGACGAAGCTTGAGGTCGTAGATGATGGGTTTAAATGGAGGAAATATGGAAAGAAAGTGGTTAAGAGTAGTTCATATCCAAGGTATAATGGCAATAAGAACATGACAAAAAAAGGTTATTTTATTGCATGGCCCTAATGTAGTTTTAGAAGCAAACTAGGGTTCTTAGATTTTTTTCTTCTTGCTTTGCCCGTATATATTACTTCTGTTGTGTACATTGTTGTTTTAGTATATTCGGGTTTTCAGCAATTAAACTAGATACGTTATTTACCAAATGGCATTATTGAAAACGCAGGAACTACTTCAAATGCTCGGTCGTAGGATGCAATGTCAAGAAAAGGATAGAAAAAGATGTAAAAGACCCGCACTATGTGATAACAACCTACGATGGGGTGCATAACCACAAAGGTTCCTTGTAACCTATATAAACACAAAAAGTATTTAAGTTTCAATAGTGTTATATATTTCATTAGTAATTTACTTTAATTTCAAGCACCTAATCATACTGTAAGACACATTTATTTTTCTTAAAACCGTTTCCAGTCATTTTGTTGGTTTTCCTCATGCATTACCATATGGTTATGATATCTCACTCTGACATAAATTATAGTATTTACTCCGTATGTGTTTGTGTTAACGAATTCATAGAATCCAAGTCAAAAAACGTGTTTTTAACATTACTAATTATTCTTATGATTCGTTATCTATGCATTTGGTTTTGTGTAAGGAATCAGTGACAAGATTTATCATGAATCTAAGAAAATCTCTAAGCGATTCGATAGAGTATCCTATGTTGACTTACATACATACTATGGTCTTGAGTCTTGACTTTGGTTTCTTTGACCTGTTCTGCTAATCACTTTTAGTAATATAGTATAAAGATTTCAATATTTAAACGTTTATGTTCTTGTTTTTAAAGGCACATTCTATACGAGGTTTCTTCGTAAAGAGGAACATTCTAAAAAGAAGATTGCAAGAGAAAAAGAAATTCGAACCACACCATACCAATTATATTTTAGTGGCTTGCATCTTGTAAATGTTACATGCATGTAATTTCTTTTTCTATAACACTACGATGATCATTTTTAAACGTATTCAGCTAGCTAGCCGTTATATTATTTTGTGTGCATCCAATTTCTTTTCTTTATTTTACACATGAACATTTAATAATGGCGTCTTTTGCGCGTATCATTACCAATATATTATGACGCATGACAACTTAATCATCATTTATAGGTCATTAATATATAGTCATAATATATCTATATATAATGACACACACGAATTACATAATTAAAAGTTAAAATAGAGGAAAAAAGAAGTTGGAGACTTGCAAAAATTAGCAGCAACTTTTTTGTTTGCTACATAAGTAATTAAACCCTGGTCGCTATCATTAATAGTAAGTTTCAAAGATTAATCTTTCGCGTCACTTAAATCACCAGCGACTTTAATTTGTCCAAGATCCTTTGTTTGTCACCTTACATGCTAGCTTCTTCGAGATTAAATTTAGACTAAACAATCTGAGATCTTGTGTTAAAAATAGATATACTCCTTTGATGAACACATATACTAGAAAAATGAAGAAAACCCAAAAATATAATGTACTGACATTCTTTTGGGAAAAAGATACACTAACTTTTTTGTCACTTATTAAGGTCACTTATTGCAATCGTATGTCACCTAATGAAGATACAAATGTGGAATACTCGAATCAAACGATAAAGCCCAAAATCATAACCTTGACAAAGAAAACACGCATAAATCTAGAAAATGATTTCATAATCAAAGAAAAATCTCAAAGATTTGATATCGAATGAATATGCTCCCCTGCATGGCTTCATAATATAATAGGATGACTTGACTTCTGTGTTCTTTTTTATTCTCAAGCTTATAAGTGTAGTAAGAGAAATGATTGGCACACCTAAAAGTCATGCCTAATTTTGTGCCTAAACATGTGTGACAACAATTCATTGGTTGTATCAACCGGACCCACTTTTCACAATCCAATGAGGTATGACACATAAATTAGGCATAAAATTAGTCATGTATTTTAGGTCTCTCAATCTTTTTAGTAATCATGCAACAGTAAGCTACATATTGAGATATATTGAAAACAGTATAAAAACATCAATATTCCATCATAAAATATAACTTTTGTCTTTGATACAATCTAAGTGTGTCCACCATGTTTCCCTCCTTTGAACCAAATAACCTTCCTTATTACTACCCTCTTTCTGATCAAACATGCAAGTGTGATTTTGAAGATATATCGGATACTTATCATTCGCTGACCGGTCAAACAAGTTACCAAGACTCTAATCAGTCAGATTATGCAGCCCATTTTAGTACGAGTGAGAAAAATCCAGTCTTTCAAGAAATGATTACAGGCAACGCTATAATAAAAGATCATAGTTTGGATTTCACAGCCTGTGGTTTTAGCAAAGATGAGCAAAATCAGGCCATGCAAGAAACAATCACTGTTGCTTCTAGTTCGAAAAGTTCAGAGAATTCCTTCATTGGTTCCTTCATGCCACGACCAACCAATTTTCACATGCAAGTGTTTTGTGGAGTTATATGTGTTTCTATTGCTTCTATGTCTCTTAAGTTAGTAAATAGTAATACTTGACAACATGATGCAAAAAAACCTATCTTTTGCTCTTTTCGTTTACAAAGTCATATGTATCTTAGTAAAAGAATTTTCATCTTGATTTGTGTAATGTAGAGATGTGGGCATGAGAGAAAAGGTGCATACAGGATTGAAGTTTGCGCTTCGTATGAAGACGAAGCTTGAGGTCGTCGATGATGGATTTAAATGGAGGAAATATGGGAAGAAGGTGGTTAAAAGTAGTCCATATCCAAGGTATCATTCCAATAAGTACATGACAAAAAATTTATTTTGTTTCTATATGCAAACCTTTACCAACCACTCCTAGATAATTTCTTCTTGCTTTGCATGTGTATATACATTATTACTGTACTGCTGTTTTAATATATTCGGGGTTTAAGTAGTTAAGCTAGATAGGTTATTTACCAAATGGCATTAATGAAAACGCAGGAACTACTTCAAGTGCTCGGTCGTAGGATGCAATATCAAGAAAAGGATTCAAAGAGATGTAAAGGACTCACGCTATGTGATAACAACCTACGATGGGGTGCATAACCACAATGGTTCCTAGTGATCGATATAAACATGTTATATATGTTCCATTAGTACTAAATGTTCAAGCGCTCATACTGTAAGACGCATGTTGGGTTTTCCCTTGTATTACCATATAATTATGATATCCCACTCTCTATTAATAATGTTTGAATTGAGGAATTCACACCTAGGAATTCATGATGAATGCAAATTTAACTTGAAACATCTTTTTAAATATACACGAGGTTTTTTTGCAGGATCATTATTTTTACGATTCGTATCAATGCATTTGGTTTTGACTAAGGAATCAGTGACAAGATTTATCTTATATCTAAGAAAAATGTCTCAGAGATTCTATAGAATCCTAAAAGTTGAATTAAATGTTTAGCATGTCGTAACTTTTGGCTTCTTTGTGATATTTGAGGGTTTAGTTAGAGTCTTTATTTTTTATTACTTTGTTTAATTAGGATTTTGTAATCTTTTATCTTTTGATTGATTAAAAATAATTACGTGTTTTAAAAAGTTTATCTCTTGTTAGAGTTTTATTTCACCTTCAATTCGCTTACCAACCCTTTGATTAGGGTTAACAAATTCGCTTCCGCGTCCTGCGTCAGTTGACATCTAGAGCTTGTTAGTATCGTAGATGGTGTGTAGAAGATTTAAAAACGCATATTGTTGGTGTGGTATGATCTGGAGAGTACATGGACCATATAGACTTATCAAATCCATAAAAGAACTTTTGACATGAGTTACACTATGCTAGAAAAACTACGTTCCCTTATCGTAGTTGGGCATCGATCCATGAGAATCACGAGGGTAGTAATTATGGAGGTTCAAGAATTCGTCCAATCATAGGCGGATCTATCGACAACCATGGGAGCAACCAATACTTATTAAACAATAGAGGGTTAATGAATGAGAGTAAAGTTTGAAGATGGAGATTCGACTGCAAACAATCAAATTGTTCCATTTAAAAGTTTTGATCAATAATAAGATATTTTCTTTAATTATTGACAATTGTGGTCCTACGAATTTTATGTTAAGAAAATTGGATAGTTATTTTAATTTACCAATGGAGATTTGTCCAATTAGAGGAATGCAGGTTTTTTGGATTCTAGTATCTATTGGTAGGTCTTATAAACGTGAAGTATTTTGTGAATTGGATGACATTGAGGATTCATATATTAAAGACCGATGTTGTTGAAGAACACGTTGAGAAAATACAAGAACTTCAAGTTAGTGCGTAACATGAAGACAAAATTTCAACTTTGATGGAATCAACAAGAGAAGTTGTGCGTTTGAAGAATTATATGGAGACAAAGTTTTGGAACTAATTGAAGGTTTGAAGATTGGTGAATTCAATCAAGAGTTGAGCATGAATCTTGATGACAAGAAGATGTATATGGTTGGAGATTTAAAAAAGTTAAAAGTTTTCAATTATTCATCAAATAAGACTATCTACCCTAAGATATTGAAGACGAAATTTGCTTTGAAGAAAGAAGATTATAATGGGGTTGAAAACTAGAAGGTTCGTCACTTGTAGACTTGTGGGAGTGTAGAAAAAGAGTCAAGATCACAGACATTAATTGAAACGTCAACCCAACGAGTAAAATTACACATGAGAACTCGGGGTCGAGTTCTTTTCAAGTAAGGGGAAATGATGAGGACAAGATTTGCAAGGTTTTGTAAGAGTAGTATTATTATTATTATTATTATTATTATTATTATTATTATTATTATTTAAAAAAAAAGTTTATTTATTTTTTACTTTAATTAGTTACCTGATATAACTTTTCACTATAAATATAGGGTTTAGGGTTTTGTAATCTTTTATTTTTTGATTAATTATTAGAAAAACTGCGTATTTTAGTTTAGCTTTTTTAGAGTTTTATTCCCTGAAGGTTTCACCTTCGTTTATCAACCGTTAGATTAGAATTAACAAAATTCGCTTTCGCGTTCTGTGTCACTTTAACTTCTGTTCATTTTAACTGATAGTACTGTATGATATAACGAATCAATATTAATGTTTTTTCTAAGTGCACATTCTACGGGTTTCATCATAAAGGGAACAAGCTGAAAAGAAGTTAAAACACAAAACAAATTAAATCAAACTAAAAATTGAAGTCGCATGTTTTGACTTTTGTGTGTTGCAACATGCAAGAAAATGAATCTATTATATATTTAGATATGATGACATTACACAAAAGAGGAGTTTTTTTAAGTGAGCGTGATACTTTTAAAATTAATTTAACAACATATGTACTTGTAAAAATATTTATACATAACTAGTTAGGTTTTACTATTACACCCATTCAAACACGCGTTTGATCATCAAACGTTAACACATAAATGAATACAAAACTCAAACATTTAAAACTTCAATCATCAATATGCTCTTTTAAATTAGATGGAAATTGGATTTGCAACAAAGTTTAAAATACCACAAATTGTTTTCACTTACTTTTTTCAAAAACATAAATTCAAAAAATTCTATTTTTCTTCTCGTTGTTAGAAGGTCAATTGCTTGAAACTTCAAACTTGTATTTGTAAGGAAGAAGATTTCACTGGATGCTTGTCAATTGTCATGGAGCAAGTAAAGGAACAACCAGGATAATTGTACAGTTTAAACATAATTTTAATTTGTTAGAATTCATCAAAAATATCATTTTGGGAGCTCGAAATCCATCGAGAAATGATTGTAATCAGTTCCACACGCCATGCGTATCGTGTATGTAATCATACTTTATGTGTATTTTTACCTAAGATAGTTTGCAAAGGCATTGTTGTGACTTGAACAACTAAGTCGCAAATTGAAAATTTTAGATACCGAAAGGGAAATAACCACCTTTCACCATTCATTTAAGGGTTTTGATTTGCACATCAAAATTTTTTATACTTACACTATTTTGTACAAGTTGTATAGCACACGTTACAACACTGTAATGCACAGAGTGTGGTGAAAATATAAAAAAATGTGGTGTGCAAATCATCCCCTTCATTTAACCGATACTTTATCATTAATATATTTTAATAATATTTTGATAAAACCTAGATTTTGAAAAAAGCAATTACTCCATAACTTTATAATGGGCCCACACTCATAATTCACATTTCCTTTCAGTCACACACTATATTATCTTTTCTCATTCACATTCACTTTTTAATATTCAACCACCAAACCACCATCACTACCGCTGCACCTCTTGTCATGCCACCGCCGGCGACACAACTTTTTGGTGCACGAAAACGAACTCACAACTATATTTATGGTTTTTTTTTTCCTTTTAAGATCGAGGTTAATCTCTAACCAAATCTGTCATCTTTTTCACTTACCATCCGACCATCGCAGATCCAGTCACCAAAAATGATGAAGAGGGTGCCGTATAGATTTTTTACATGTTGTTTCAAGATCTAATACCATTTTTTGTGAAAATGGGTTTTGTAACTCAAGATCCAAAACCCCACCTAGCGAACCACCAGCGGCGCCGTCACGTGCCAAACCACCATTACTGCCGGCGACACCCGGTAATGGCAGTGTAGGCTGGAGATGGCTATCGTCGGTTTGTATTGATAGAAGAGATAGGGGAAATCTGGAAAAGGAAAGGATAAATGAGAAGTTATAAGCATAAGGACAAATTGGTTAATTTGTTATCTTTTCATTGGTGTACTGGTGTAATTTATTACTTCACCCATGCAGCCAAGATCAAGAGATGACAAAGTTATTGAATTGAAAGTTGTGTCACAAAAAATAAAAAGGATTGGATTTAACGAGTGTTATATGAAAAAGAAATATAAAAAGGAACACTAACAAATATCTTAAAACTTAAAGTGGTACAGTACTGATGTTTGATCACTAGAAATGTGGTGTGCGAAACCACAAAGCCTACCAAAAAAAGATGATAAGAATATAAGATTCTTGATCTCTAGTTTTCTTTTTGTAGTTACTAAAATGACCACACTCATTATATGAAAGTGACAAGGGAACTTCTTCAAATCATTCTCATTTACTTTTTAGTGCATGTATTATATTGTAAACGGTGTTTTGAAACTATTTTATTATGGGTCGAGCAAGTTTCAAATGGTGGCACGCATACATCTTGAATGCGCAAGGATTTTGTTCTTTTATTAAATTTTGTCAGTTTTTCTAATTTGAAGCGCGCATTAGGTCGAATGTGCATGAGTTTTTGAGTTAGCATGAGTTTTGATGCGTGCTTAGCAATTTTTGAAGTAAATTTCTGCGCATTTAGCTAGTTACTTTATGCGCGACCCATATGTGTATGGTCATAAAGTAGTGGATGATCCAGATTTATTGTATCTAATGCAGCATTGCCCAAAGTCCATTTTTGTAAAATAAATACGCGCGGTTCATTTTGATAATCTGAATAAATATTTCATTAAAAAAATTAGAATGATTAATAAAAGGTGGTTGTGCTCTATGATGTAGGTGTAGGTGTCCTGCTCTATGATGATTCATAATTAGGACGCACGTTAATGCCCACACCCCAGGTGCCGTAAGTATGTGGTTCATATATAAACACAATACGCATATATCACTATCGGTCTTTTATTTGATGATGTACACAAAACTTTACAAAAATTTAGTACGAACGATGGTCGTAACATGAGGTTTAATTGACTCGATGCACGCTTTTTAAAAACCCAAATTTTATCTCTGGTAATGATTAACTGTATCTTGGGAAAAAGTTATGTTTAAGAGAGCTAGGTGTGGTGGCTAGCCAAACCTCTTCGTTTGGGCCCCACCAGTGCCACATCACCCCAACACCTCTTCACAACTAACACCCTCCTCACTCACAACTAACTTCATCTTCTTCATTTGGGCCCCACCACTTANCGTCATCGAGGGTAGTATCGTCATTTCATATACTTTCTTTATCTCCCGCCAACTTTCGGGGGACTATTTTTTGTGAAAAGGCCTCTCAATGGCTAATTTGCAAAGTTATTCTCAGGTTTCTTATTAAATTGTCAACACCTTCACACACACACACACAAGCACACTTTATTATAGATCGAAAAATCCCATAAACTCATTAACACCACCATCCCAAATCCTTCAACAATCAAAATCCCATCAACTCATTAACACCACCATCCCAAATAAAAAACAAAGGAAAAAAAAAATTAAAAAAAAAAATAAAAAAAATAAAAAAATCTGACACAAAGTCAGAGATTTACCTTCGCCGGGGAAGTGACGAAGGTGGAATCGGCGAGGGGTGGCGAGCTGCCACATCGGACTGGCGAAGGTGCTCTCGCCACCGTACCTAGCACTCTAACCGTGTCTTTCTCATGAACCAATACACCAAGGGCCTTTTTATGTGACCATAGTTATTTTAAAATTTATTTAACAAAATATAGTACTTTCAAATTTATTTAACAAAACTTAGTACTTTTACATAAACCATAGATTTTACAAAAAAACCAACAAACTCAAAGCACCACATGGCACATAACTGATCGATCATTAAAAAAAAGTTATTGGATTCATTCATTTTTAATGGAATATATTGTATATATGGATTAGCAAAAACAAACATTAAATATACTTTATTAATGCTGATGACGAACACTTTTGAAGGAGAACAGACTCAGCTCTTATTCTTGACTACTTTGGAAAAAATAAAACTTGCTTGATCAGCCCTCCATGTTGAACTGCCAAAACAAGTACCAAATCAAAAGTAAGGAAACAAAAATGGCATTGTCTTTAGCCATACAAAAAGAAATTATGAAAAATCATTATAATCTTACCTCGTTAATTGAAGAGCTACCCGTAGTTATCTTTATGGAAAAGGATCCCTTAAATAAGCACACCACTTGTTAATAAACGGCAACTCATCTGGATTCAAACTCGGAATTTGGTGATTTTAAAGGATGTTGATTATCTGTGTTTTTTGGTCTCACCAAGAAGTTGGCCTGCAACGAAGACACTAGCCTCCATTTTCTCTATCTCACTAGTGTGGCATTTCATTGCTATGACTTGGGGCAATCTTGTGAAACTAGCATCCAATATGTCAGAGATCATGGATGTTAATAACTCAAATAGTTCCTCTTGCCCAACTTTGTTAATCGTATGAGTATTGAGAAAAAAAAAGGATGTTCTTGCCTTTCCATCTCCAATATTTGAAACAGTCATTTTCATCTGGCTTTGGCATATCTGCAGGAGTAGAATGCTAAGGTTTTTTTTTGTAAAAACTATGGGTTATGTAAAAATACTACGTTTTGTTAAATAAATTTGAAAGTACTATGTTTTGTTAAATAAATTTTAAAATAACTATGGTCACATAAAAAACTCGGTTAGATTTTTGTTTTAAAAAACAAGGTTTATTATTATTTTATTTATTTATTTATTTATTTTTTAAATTAAAAAGCTTTGTTTGGTAATTCAAAATTCAAACTTTTATTTTAGTCGTTAGCTCCTAAACAAAATCCTAACATGAAGCTTTTTAAATTTTTTAGAACCGTTTAGATGGGAAATTACTTAATTACCTTTTGTTTAATTAACATATGATTACATGTTCCTCTCTCTCTATTTAAACAAGAAATTATTTATACTTTTCATTTTCATGTTTTATAGTTGAAATAATATATATTTTTATTAAATAAATTTTTAAAATAACTATGGGCACATAAAAAGGCCCTTGGTGTATTGGTTCATGAGAAAGACACGGTTAGAGTGCTACGGTATGGTGGCGAGAGCACTTCGCCAGCTCGATGTGGCAGCTCGCCACCCCTCGCCACACACCGACCCCCCCTTCGCCACCCCTCGCCGATTCCACCTTCGTCACTCCCGGCGAAGGTAAATCTCTGCTTTGGTTCAGATTTTTTTTTTTTCTTTTCTTCTTCCCTTTGTTTTTGATTGGATGGTGGTGTTTAATGAGTTGATGGTTGATTGTTGAGGATTTGGATGGTGGTGTTAATGAGTTTATGGGATTTTTCGATCTATAATAAAGTGTGCTTGTTTGGTGTGTGAAGGACTTGGGATTTGATTTTTGAAGAAGATTATGTGCAGTTTTTTTTTTTTTTTTACTTGGCCTTTTAAAGTGGCTGGATCACTACAAGTAATATGTCACAATTTAAAGTTTGTTTGTTTGTGTGGGTTTTTTTTTCCTTTTTTTTTATTATTTTATGTGTTAATTGTATTTTTATTAGTTTTATGTGTAATATTTATTGTTTTGTATGTGTAATTTTATTTTAATTTAATGAAATGAATTTAGTTATTGGAAATTTGAATAAAAAAATAAAGATGTAATGGTGGGCCCAAATGAAGAAGTTGAG
Organism: Artemisia annua; assembly: GCA_014162995.1. Lineage (NCBI taxonomy): Eukaryota > Viridiplantae > Streptophyta > Magnoliopsida > Asterales > Asteraceae > Artemisia > Artemisia annua. Next base: position 47,750 of record LBNU01002468.1, read on the forward strand.
GTTAGTTGTGAGTGAGGAGGGGTTAGTTGTGAAGAGGTGTTGGGGTGATGTGCCACCGGTTGGGGCCCAAACGAAGAGGTTTGGCCTAGCNTAAAATATAGTACTTTCAAATTTATTTAACAAAACTTAGTACTTTTACATAAACCATAGATTTTACAAAAAAACCAACAAACTCAAAGCACCACATGGCACATAACTGATCGATCATAAAAAAAAAGTTATTGGATTCATTCATTTTTAATGGAATATATTGTATATATGGATTAGCAAAAACAAACATTAAATATACTTTATTAATGCTGATGACGAACACTTTTTGAAGGAGAATAGACTCAGCTCTTATTCTTGACTACTTTGGAAAAAATAAAACTTGCTTGATCAGCCCTCCATGTTGAACTGCCAAAACAAGTACCAAATCAGAAGTAAGGAAACAAAAATGGCATTGTCTTTAGCCATAAAAAAGAAATTATGAAAAATCATTATAATCTTACCTCGTTAATTAAAGAGCTACCCGTAGTTATCTTTATGGAAAAGGATCCCTTAAATAAGCACACCACTTGTTAATAAACGGCAACTCATCTGGATTCAAACTCGGAATTTGGCGATTTTAAAGGATTTTGATTATCTGTGTTTTTTGGTCTCACCAAGAAGTTGGCCTGCAACGAAGACACTGGCCTCCATTTTCTCTATCTCACTAGTGTGGCATTTCATTGCTATGACTTGGGGCAATCTTGTGAAACTAGCATCCAATATGTCAGAGATCATGGATGTTAATAACTCAAATAGTTCCTCTTGCCCAACTTTGTTAATCGTATGAGTATTGAGAGAAAAAAAAGGATGTTCTTGCCTTTCCATCTCCAATATTTGAAACAGTCATTTTCATCTGGCTTTGGCATATCTGCAGGAGTAGAATGCTAAGGTTTTTTTTTGTAAAAACTATGGGTTATGTAAAAATACTACGTTTTGTTAAATAAATTTGAAAGTACTATGTTTTGTTAAATAAATTTTAAAATAACTATGGTCACATAAAAAACTCGGTTAGATTTTTGTTTTAAAAAACAAGGTTTATTATTATTTTATATTTATTTATTTATTTTTTAAATTAAAAAGCTTTGTTTGGTAATTCAAAATTCAAACTTTTATTTTAGTCGTTAGCTCCTAAACAAAATCCTAACATGAAGCTTTTTAAATTTTTTAGAGCCGTTTAGATGGGAAATTACTTAATTACCTTTTGTTTAATTAACATATGATTACATGTTCCTCTCTCTCTATTTAAACTAGAAATTGTTTATACTTTTCATTTTCATGTTTTATAGTTGAAATAATAATATAATATGTTTTATTATTCTATATTATCTAGTTTGTCTTATTTTTTAAAGAATAAAAAAGCGTACTTGTTAAACTTGCAACATCTTCTATTATAAATAACGAGTGGGGTAACCTACGCGTTGCGGCGGGGGCGATGTGGTAATGTTTATTTAGATTCAATTGACCTTAAAACTAAAAGATAGAGAACATAACTTTGCACATTAGTAATTAAATAAAGGAAGTACAGATAAATGAAACCTGAAATACATTAAAAATTTCCCGCAGCTTACTTTGAAATACAAAAGATAACACATAGCTTGTCTTGCTAGTCTCCTCTCCTATTGTATAATAAATGCGCTTGTTCGAGTTCGCGGTTATTGTGGCCTGTTTTTTACCACTTGTATCTTTAATGAACCTATGCACATATTCAAAATAAGCATTGTGTTTCAAGAGTTTAAGCAAGTATCATCATAATCATGGTAGTAGTAGGTTTGCAACAGAAATGGAGAAAACAATAAGGAGATAATGTCAAACAAATAAACAAATAGGGTAAGTAAAGATATGTTGTTTAAGTTATGCATATTTGTATTGATTTATAAAGATAATGTGAAACCAAAAACATTAAGAGTCGTTTACGTTACACTAAAATCATTTACTTTTAACGGCAAAACCATTTCAGAATAAGTCAATCTAAACACCCCTTGAAGTAAAGCAATTTCGAGTTTCTAAAATAAAGTCACTTATTGTATTATTTTTATGAAGAGTATCACTTGGTCCAACCGAAAGAGCACGACTACTGTTGGAGGCATAGGAAGTGGGAAGGTTTCTTGATTCTGCATTTGTACCTGCAATGACAGAGACAGTAGATGTTAAGCTGAACGCTTGGTATATGTTAAGCTTGTGGTTCATTTGTTGTGGTATTCAAGTCACTGATCAGTTGTATAACTACTTACTTATATGCACAATCAAAACAACTAAATTTCTACTTAAATTACACAATCAGAACAACTCATGTACGTAGTAAAGTTAATGTTCGATTCATGGCTAGTGCTTCAATATAAGACAGCAACTATAGTCAGTTGTGAAGTCAAATATATGGTATGGTTAATCGCGGAACCAGAAACATCTACTATAACCAAATGCTACTGGTAGCACACAACTAAAAAAACCACTCTAATAAGAATCTTATCTGATATAAATTTATAGTGAAGTCAAATAGTCGATAAACAAATTAAATCCAAAACAGAAGTTTGAATAATCATACAGAGGTTTATTAGTATGGTCTTAAGAATGCTCAAGCGAATCAGGTATTTCCTCTTAAAATCCTCATAAAAAGGACCAATCTAAATACCTGATATTCACAATGTGGAAAATGTATTGGTCATATTTTATTATTATAGGGAAATGTGAGGCGAAAGAGTGAAAGGCTTAGGGTCACCTCGTTCCCCAAATATGTCACTCTTGTACTCTGCTCAAGTGTAGTTGTAACTGTAAATGGTGAACCAACAGGAACTGATCATCATAAAACTAAGGAAAACCGGGTTGGCAAACAAAGCAAACTCACCCACCAACCTTATCGCTTCCTGTTCATGTGGGCTAAGCTAGAGTCGCCACCATTGACAACAACTGGTAAAAGTAAATACATCATGTTGGGAATTATATTTGAGTTGATAAGACAAAACAATGAAAGATGAGGGACTTATGGAGACAAAGAAAGGAACTTCAAAAGAAAGAAAAGATTACAACATATCTTTTATTATTCTAGAATATATCCTTTGTAACCCTANTGTTTGTGTCTATCCAACTCAAATATAATTCCCAACATGTTGGATTAAATGTGTCAAGAATGTATTCACCAGTAAATGTGTGTGTAAGTCTAGGGCGTGTAGTTTATGTAAAACGCCTAGACTAGGGTTTAGTGTGTTAGCCTCAAGAATCATAGGATTCCTGTAACAATTCATTGATGTAACCGTATTATCTTGATAAAATAATATTGGGGTTGTGGAGAATGTTTGGTAAAACCTTGTTTATGATATTGTTCTTATTCCGCTAAGTTATTAATCTTATGAACATTATCATCCCTGGATAATATTAGAACTTAACAAGTCTAGAGCCAAAACGGTCCAAGAAACTATTTTTATCACGTTATTAGTTTCTAACATGTGGTATCAGAGCGGGGGCTCATGATATCTAGGATCTACAAGGTTTTTGGTATTTTTTTTTCGAAGAAAAAGAAGAAAATCCGACTCTGGTGCATATGTTCGTATGTTTTTGCAGAGCAGTTTTGCAACGGCAATATCTCATTCATTAGCCGTTGGATCGGGCTAAAATTTTTGCTGGAGATTCTCTACATATCAAGGAAGATTCTCACCGAAGGGATCTTCAATCTGAGCTCGCAGTAAAAAGATTTGGTGTCTCAAAGTCTGCTGCAGAAATAGTTTTTGTAAGTCGAATTTTTAGGGTTTATATGATCTCAACTTCTTTGAATTCGTGTTTTCTTGTTATAATTCATTATGGAAGTTAGTTATCTGTTGTTTGGTGTGTATAATTCATGGAAGAAAGTAGCTTTGGAGCAATGAATGATTGGTTTGTTAGGGTTTCTGATAATCGCATTAGGGTTTTTGCTATGGTGTTTTTAATGGTGATAATAAACCCTAATTTGACTGATGTCAGTTTATATGGCGATTTGTTATGTTTTTAGAACCCTAAATCTATAATCTATTCATACAAGGGTGGTTTAAGGGTCAGCCAAGTAGTGGTGTTACTGAGATTACTTGTTTTGTATGGTTCCAGACTATTGGTCTATAACAAATGAATGATGTTGCTTTTTAGTCCTATGATGCACAAGAATCTTTAAGTTTATGGTGCTGTGATTAAGAATTTATCTTCTAATCTCGTACTATTATGAGTTGGTGGTCCTACCTCGTACTAATTGATCCTTGCTATTTATCAACTGTCGTTTTCTTTTTTGCAAGCTGCGACAACAAGATCACATGTGACAAACAATGAATTCTTCATCTTCAATTATGATTGTCGTGGTCTGTTGATAGCTGCTATCTATTCATGTGAGTTGTCATTTTCAACCAAGTGGGTCGGTGCCTATTCTTTATTTATTGATTTGGTGCTGGTGCTCCACATAAGAATACGTATGTTTGTTAAAGAAGTTACTAGTGTGGTGCCTTTTATGAAGTACGTCTACTGCTTGTTCTTGTTCAATTCGTTTGTCCTACTACGAATCTGGATAGTACTGCTCAAGTTGGAAAATTAGTACTGCTACACGTTACTTTATACTGCTACGTATTGGAACTTTGTACTGCTGGTCCCGAAAGGTATTGTTGTCTATTTTTCACTTAGTACTGCTTTCACATGAAAGGTACTGCTAGTTCTTTCCATGTGGTCCAAATTCATAATGTTGCTGCATCTTTCTTCTTGTTAATATATGAAGGCTTGTCGTCTTTTACAAACAATATATGCTGAAGGCTGTTCGGATTTGTGTAACCCTAACTTGAAATTTGTGCATTGAAAGGATGCGTAGTCTACTGGTCTTATTATATGATTACTTCAAATGGGGCAAGGATAAGTTGAATGACTACTGGTGCTACAAAAAGGGTTACTTCAATGGAAGTAAGGTGTTATGTTTACTTCTGAGGTTATTGGAACAAGCTAGATGTTGGACGACACACATGAAGAAGTTGTTTTGGATTTTTGAAATTGGATGACACAAATATGGGGATTACACACACAGAAGCGTTTGGATTTTGATTTTTTGATTTATTGGTTCTTAAACAGTTTAATGGCTCGTTCTTATTGCTTAATTGGTTACGAAGAAAAGTTTTTATCACCTATTTGACGTTGAAGTGGAATTTTTCAATATTGTGTTCTTATCATATCTCAAAGTGAGTGTTGCACTTTGAAGATAACTTGTCCGTGCGTTCATACTGTGATGAAGAATTGACAAAATCTAGTTTTCATAGGTCAAAGGGTGGATGGATGAAGACCTAGTTAACTATCACTTTAAGGAGTTACGTTATTGTGCTCAGTGTCTCATTATAGATGAGGATTATTGTCAAGAGATTGCGATCTCCCTGAACTTTGGTTTTAGTATACGTTTGGAGTCACATGGTTAGTGCAAGATATAAGGCACAAGTTTGGGATGTTCTACTTCAGCATCAAGTTGGTAATAATTAGTTTTCTTCATCAGTGATCATTACATAGAGCCTACATTCAATAAATGATTAACATATAGGTTTCAGGGGAAGCTTAATGTTTAAATGTTTAACCATTTGTATGCTACATCGAGGTTTTTGAAGATCAAAGTTGCATTTATTTTGAGTCCCCTAGTGGATAAGACAAAAAAGGGAAGAAGATTTACTTAGAAGCTGCAACTTGAAGATCCTTGATGATATAGCATGGTTTAAGGGGAAGTTCGTTTATGTTTCATACATATTAACTTCAGGGGAAGTTCTTAGCAATATTAACTTCAGGGGAAGGTCATGCTTATATGGTTTTGTCATTATCAACTAGGGGAAGATTGTTGGGAATTATATTTGAGTTGATAAGACAAAACAATGAAAGATGAGGGACTTATGGAGACAAAGGAAGAAACTTCAAAAAAAAGAAAAGATTACATCATATCTTTTATTATTCTAGAATATATCCTTTGTAACCCTAATTCTCTATTATATAAAGAGAATACAGGGAATTGGTTTTTACGTGTGTTAAGAATGTAGTCACCAGTAAATGTGTGTGTAAGTCTAGGGCGTGTAGTTTATGTAAAACGCCTAGACTAGGGTTTAGTGTGTTAGCCTCAAGAATCATAGGATTCCTGTTAAAATTCATTGATGTAACCGTATTATCTTGATAAAATAATATTGGGGCTGTGGAGAATGTTTGGTAAAACCTTGTTTATGATATTGTTCTTATTCCGCTAAGTTATTAATCTTATGAACATTATCATCCCTGGATAATATTAGAACTAACAAGTCTAGAGCCAAAACGGTCTAAGAAACTATTTTTATCACGTTATTAATTTCTAACACATCATATAAAAGAAAGATTGATACACCAAAAAAAATGTCACGTACCTCCATTACATGATGAGAAGGAAATGGCCAACGACCCTACAACTTTAATAGAAGTTCAGTAGATCAGTCATTTTTTAAAGAGAAAAGAAAACTTAAACACTGAAATAAATATTATGATGAATTGCAAAACCTTATAGACATAAATTAACCAAGATAATCCAACTAAATGTGAGTATGAAAGGGATAAACCTCTAGTGGTGGCAATATGAAAGTAAAAAATTTCAAACAGTAAGACCACAACTCTATGGAGGTAGTGGCAACAATGGAATCCAACTTAAATGGAATGTAACTACACTAAGACGCACATTGATCCCATTTATATTAAAGTGTTACTTCGACATTAAATGTTATAAAACTTCTTTCTACAAAAAATTGACATGAACAGATTCAACACGATTGCATAAACTAAGCCAAAGATGTTTATGAATCATTTTAGTCAAAGTATCCACAACTTGAAAACACATACCATTCAAATAATCTAGTAATGTAACACATTTTGTATTTCGATCCTGAAGTTGGAAGTGAATACTTACCTGTTTTGCAGTCCTGATCAACAAACCAAGTATGGAAGGTAGGAATAGTCGTTGTTATGGTGCTTGTATCATTTCGAGTGTCCCCATCAGAAGGGGACTGTTGAATGGTGAATGGAAATANTACTTGTATCACGATCTTAGTTGCCTAATAAATTATTGGTCCGAATGTACCTGCAAGTATCCGAAAGTTAGTTAAGTCTAATATGAAATGTAAATATAAATCTTCTGAAAAAGTAGTGATTTGTTAATTGTTTATCCGTAAGGTATAATTGTCAAGTAAAGAAATTAAAACCTATACAGTTAATACTAATTTAACTATGATCTGATGCGCGTTCCAGAATGGCAGAAAACTCATACTTCAAATTGCAAGTCCCTTCTGGTTGGCTAAGCTCACAACCTACAGAGCAAAGATCCCTCGAGCAGTATTCCATATGCAAATACTGTAAAAGATTCGAATGAAAATTAATGGCACTTTACATTCGTTAACTAATTTAAAATACTGGTTCTTACTAATGGTTGTAATTACCGAATGTTGACACCTTAGAGAATGTGATAGCTTTTCTTCATGAAACTGTAATATACTTCTGATGGTATCTACACTAAGGTTTGTTCACAACGAACTCCCAAGCTTCCCACCAAGTTGTTTCCTGATATTAACATGTTACCTCATAACGATAAGTACAAAAGAAAAAAAAGTTGTGTACCATTGGATTATACAACACTACATTAGTTAATTCTGTTACACAATAATACATTAACCATAAAAGACCTAAATTTGTTTGAAGCAACTCATATTTAGTGTTTGCAGGCTTACTTGAAACAAAAAGGCAATTAAGCTCTATTAGCTTAAGCTTATAAGCCATAAGTTAAGCTTATAAGCCATAATACATTATCTCTAACCCACCATATATAAACACAAATGTCCACATATTAAATGCAAAAACCATCTATAATCTGTAAAACACTAATAAATCTAATTTCATTCTTTCAATATCTGATTTCTATTCTGAAACACATATCGACATCTCATTCTCAGCTTAATAATAGAAAAGTAAAAGCACCATGAGCAATACTCAAAAGTCAACAACGTCAGTCACATACTATAATCAAAACATAGATTTTCATATAGAAACCCCAAAAACTCTTCAAAGCTATATGCAAACCTATGTTTATCTAAACCATAGACAGTAAAGCAAATAATAATAATAATAATAATAATAATAATAATAATAATAATAATAATAATAATAATGATGATGATGATGATGATGATAATAATAATGATAATGATAATAATAATGATAACCCCAAAAACTCTTCAAAGCTATAATCAAAACCTGTTAATGCAAACCTATGTTTACCTAAACCATAGATAGTAAAGCACATGATCATAATAATAATAATAATAACAATAATAATAATAATAATAATAATAATAAAAAGGGATAATTCCAAAAATGACCAAGTTGCTCAATCGATGGGGTTTTTTGACCTTGGATTTGAAAATTCTTGTTTTGACCAAGGTGGCCCCGGTTGCCCAAACGTGTCGCCCCCATGGGGCGCCAAGTGTCCCAAGTTGCCCAAATTTGTCTGAGTTGCCCAATTTCATGAGCTGCCCAAAATTTTGCCACTTGGTGTCCCACGGGGGCGACGAGTCACCTTGGTCAAAACAAGAATTTTCAACTCCAAGGTCAAAAATCCCCAATGATNTTCAAACAGTAAGACCACAACTCTATGGAGGTAGTGGCAACAATGGAATCCAACTTAAATGGAATGTAACTACACTAAGACGCACATTGATCCCATTTATATTAAAGTGTTACTTCGACATTAAATGTTATAAAACTTCTTTCTACAAAAAATTGACATGAACAGATTCAACACGATTGCATAAACTAAGCCAAAGATGTTTATGAATCATTTTAGTCAAAGTATCCACAACTTGAAAACACATACCATTCAAATAATCTAGTAATGTAACACATTTTGTATTTCGATCCTGAAGTTGGAAGTGAATACTTACCTGTTTTGCAGTCCTGATCAACAAACCAAGTATGGAAGGTAGGAATAGTCGTTGTTATGGTGCTTGTATCATTTCGAGTGTCCCCATCAGAAGGGGACTGTTGAATGGTGAATGGAAATATAAATCTTCTGAAAAAGTAGTGATTTGTTAATTGTTGATCCGTAAGGTATAATTGTCAAGTAAAGAAATTAAAACCTATACAGTTAATACTAATTTAACTATGATCTGATGCGTGTTCCAGAATGGCAGAAAACTCATACTTCAAATTGCAAGTCCCTTCTGGTTGGCTAAGCTCACAACCTACAGAGCAAAGATCCCTCGAGCAGTATTCCATATGCAAATACTGTAAAAGATTCGAATGAAAATTAATGGCACTTTACATTCGTTAACTAATTTAAAATACTGGTTCTTACTAATGGTTGTAATTACCGAATGTTGACACCTTAGAGAATGTGATAGCTTTTCTTCATGAAACTGTAATATACTTCTGATGGTATCTACACTAAGGTTTGTTCACAACGAACTCCCAAGCTTCCCACCAAGTTGTTTCCTGATATTAACATGTTACCTCATAACGATAAGTACAAAAGAAAAAAAAGTTGTGTACCATTGGATTATACAACACTACATTAGTTAATTCTGTTACACAATAATACATTAACCATAAAAGACCTAAATTTGTTTGAAGCAACTCATATTTAGTGTTTGCAGGCTTACTTGAAACAAAAAGGCAATTAAGCTCTATTAGCTTAAGCTTATAAGCCATAAGTTAAGCTTATAAGCCATAATACATTATCTCTAACCCACCATATATAAACACAAATGTCCACATATTAAATGCAAAAACCATCTATAATCTGTAAAACACTAATAAATCTAATTTCATTCTTTCAATATCTGATTTCTATTCTGAAACACATATCGACATCTCATTCTCAGCTTAATAATAGAAAAGTAAAAGCACCATGAGCAATACTCAAAAGTCAACAACGTCAGTCACATACTATAATCAAAACATAGATTTTCATATAGAAACCCCAAAAACTCTTCAAAGCTATATGCAAACCTATGTTTATCTAAACCATAGACAGTAAAGCAAATAATAATAATAATAATAATAATAATAATAATAATAATAATAATAATAATAATAATGATGATGATGATGATGATGATAATAATAATGATAATGATAATAATAATGATAACCCCAAAAACTCTTCAAAGCTATAATCAAAACCTGTTAATGCAAACCTATGTTTACCTAAACCATAGATAGTAAAGCACATGATCATAATAATAATAATAATAACAATAATAATAATAATAATAATAATAATAAAAAGGGATAATTCCAAAAATGACCAAGTTGCTCAATCGATGGGGTTTTTTGACCTTGGATTTGAAAATTCTTGTTTTGACCAAGGTGGCCCCGGTTGCCCAAACGTGTCGCCCCCATGGGACGCCAAGTGTCCCAAGTTGCCCAAATTTGTCTGAGTTGCCCAATTTCATGAGTTGCCCAAAATTTTGCCACTTGGTGTCCCACGGGGGCGACGAGTCACCTTGGTCAAAACAAGAATTTTCAACTCCAAGGTCAAAAATCCCCAATGATTGAGCAACTTGGTCATTTTTGAAATTATCCCTAATAATAATGATAATAATAAGAAGGGTTTTTCTAACTTGTATCCCGGGTTACAATTTAAGGATACATAAAAAGTATATCAGTTGCCCAAAAAGTACACAAGTTGCCTAAAAAGTACACCAGTTGCCCAAAAAAGTACAGCAAAAGGACGGCAAAAGTACACCGTCCTTTTGGGCAACTGATGTACTTTTTTTGCAACTTGTATACTTTTTTGGCAACTGATGTATTTTTTATGTGTCCTTAACTTGTATCCCGGGATACAAGTTAGAATAACTCTAATAATGATAATGATAATGATAATGATAATGATAATGATAATGATAATGATAATGATAATGATAATGATAATGATAATGATAATGATAATGATAATGATAATGATAATAATAACTGATGAGACGAAAAATGTTACGTTTTTAGGGGTCAGTTTGAGTCCTAATTCGTATATTATTGGATCGGATTTCACCCAAAGTCGTTTCTTTTCTCGTTTTAGGTACTTTTGAGGAGAAAATCACAAAAGAAGCATTTTTGGGCATTTTCGGAGTGAAAAAGTGCGGAAAACAACAAAATCTCAAAAGACCCTAAAGTGCACAGAAGGTGACGGCATCACAAGCTTCAACGTGACGACGTCAGGAACAAATGAAGTGAAGAAATTGGAAGTTACTCATGACGGGCCAGAGAGTTTTTGGCCTAGTCTGGTGACGGCGTCAGGGAAGGTCGTCAGATCTGGAACAAGGCGGCGTGACGACGTCAAGAAGGCCATCACAAAACCCTAATCGTCGGCGTGATGGCGTCACACCTTGGGCTGACGCCGTCAGCCCGTATTTTCTATATATATAGGACGAATTTTATTGTTTTAGGGGAGGAACTTGGTGGAGAACTTAAGGGTTAAACCCTAGCTCGTGTAT
>LBNU01002468.1:59825-79608 GCA_014162995.1 Artemisia annua
ATAATAATAATAATAATAATAATAATAATAATGATGATGATGATGATGATAATAATAATGATAATGATAATAATAATGATAACCCCAAAAACTCTTCAAAGCTATAATCAAAACCTGTTAATGCAAACCTATGTTTACCTAAACCATAGATAGTAAAGCACATGATAATAATAATAATAATAATAATAATAATAATAATAATAATAATAATAATAATAATAATAATAATAATAATAATAATAATAATAATAATAATAATAATAAAAAAAGGGATAATTCCAAAAATGACCAAGTTGCTCAATCGATGGGGTTTTTTGACCTTGGATTTGAAAATTCTTGTTTTGACCAAGGTGGCCCTGGTTGCCCAAACGTGTCGCCCCCATGGGACGCCAAGTGTCCCAAGTTGCCCAAATTTGTCTGAGTTGCCCAATTTCATGAGTTGCCCGAAATTTTGCCACTTGGTGTCCCACGGGGGCGACGAGTCACCTTGGTCAAAACAAGAATTTTCAACTCCAAGGTCAAAAATCCCCAACGATTGAGCAACTTGGTCATTTTTGAAATTATCCCTAATAATAATGATAATAATAAGAAGGGTTTTTCTAACTTGTATCCCGGGTTACAATTTAAGGATACATAAAAAGTATATCAGTTGCCCAAAAAGTACACAAGTTGCCTAAAAAGTACACCAGTTGCCCAAAAAAGTACAGCAAAAGGACGGCAAAAGTACACCGTCCTTTTGGGCAACTGATGTACTTTTTTTGGCAACTTGTATACTTTTTTGGCAACTGATGTATTTTTTATGTGTCCTTAACTTGTATCCCGGGATACAAGTTAGAATAACTCTAATAATAATAATGATAATGATAATGATAATGATAATAATAACAATAATGATAATAATAATGATAATTATAATGATAACGATAATGATAATGATAACGATAATGATAATAATAATAATAATAACGATAATAATAATATTAATAATAAAAACAATAATAATAACAATAACAATAATAATAATAATAATAATAATAATAATAATAATAAGAGTAAAATACATCGTTGGTCCCTGAACTTTCCACAAAGTATCGCCATCCACCTTAACTTTTTAAAAACGTCTCCGTGCGTCCCTCCCCAAGTTTTTTCAGGCCGATTGCGTCCCTTGACCCGTTTTCTGTCGGTCAACGCCGTTTTCTGCCGTTACATTTTGTTTTTAGCACAAGGGTAATATCGTCATTATGTATTACCGTGTATCTCGACTCCGTATTACTTACACATGTCATATCCCTCTTCCCGCCCCATAAACACATAGACGGCCTCTTTTATTCGTCACAAAACTTTTGTTACAATAATTATCAATTCACAAACCCTCATTGCATGTTATTGTGGAATTTTTGTTAATTCGAAAACATGGAATTTACTCTATGGAAAGTAAGAAGAGATCCAGGTTATCGAGTTGATGATACCGTTCTGTGCAACTCGGCTAAGAAAAAATACGGTACGTTTTGTTGCTATAATCGTTGGATTTTCTAATTGGGGTATATTTCAATTTGTTATTAAGGTTTGATAATGAATGTCCTTTGGTCTGTTGATATGGTTTCAGGTGGTAGATCTAATATGTTTAGCATGAGGGTTCATCACAATGGTGTTTTTAAATACTGGCCTGGTAGAGTTTACGATGGAGGTATGGAAAGTTTAGTTGATTTGGTTGACGTTGATAGTGTGTCAGTTGAAGAGTTGGATGTTCTTATGTATGAATTGGGTTACGACCTAGGTCAAAAAAATTACTATTACTTTGTTAAGCCTGGTAGTAATTTAGACGATGGTTTGTATAGCTTAAGTGAGGCTGCCAATTTAGAAATATTGAAAGATGTTGTTCAAGAACATAAGATGATAGAAGTTTATGTTGAAAACGGTAAGACAAGTTTGGATGTTGATGAAATGTCACCAAAGTCAATTAGGACAGTTATTTCTCAAGTGGATGCATCAAAGAAGAATGCAGCCCTTGCTATTGTCCCATATTGCTCAAAAAATATGTTCTTAGAAAGCATAGTTAAAAAGCCTGTGGTAGAGGGTTTAAGTGAAGTCATACAACCACCTTTGGAAGTCAATACTTTGGTAGAATTTAGTGAGTGGCTAGAAATTGAACCCTTGATGACCATAGACCCACCTATTCAGCATATGCAAAAAGATAGCGCTGGTAGTGTTGAACATAGCCAAAAAGACAGTCCGGTTGGTCTTAACAATAGCCACATAGGTAGTCCTGTTTCTGTTGATCATAGCAAAAAAGATAGTCCGGTTTGTGTTAACCATAGCCAGAAAGGTAGTCCGGTTTTTGTTGACCATAGCGAAAAAGGTAGTCCGGTTAGTGTTAACAATAGCCAGAAAGGTAGTCCTGTTTCTGTTGAGCATATCCAAAAAGATAGTCCGGTTAGTGTTGACCAAGAGGTTCCTCAGCAAGACGAGGAAATGCATACACCTGTCGATCTTATGCAAAAAGGTAAATGTATAAACTTAAGTGACTCTGATGAAGAGCTAGGTGATGAAAATGTGAGTGAAACAGATAATTGGGAGAGTGATGTCGATGATACTGAGGAGAATGATGATGGAAACCTTATTGTGGATGAAGAGAATATTTTTGATGAGCCTGATCTTGAGTTTAAATTGTTCAAATTGAGTGACGAGCCACCTGTACCCAGTATAGGTAGCTCTAACCAGATACCAGATGATTATTTTAAGAAAAATGAGATAGACGAGCTGTTGAATGATGAGGACTTTGCAAGTGGTTCTGATAATGAGGTTGAGTATGTAGTAAGGAAGAAAAAGATGAGGGCATACAAGAAACGAAAGTTACTTGCGGCACAACATGAAGAAGACGAAGTCTTTTTTTTTCTGTGGTCAAACCTTCGTAACTCCTAAAGAAGTGAAAGATAAGATCAACCTGCATTCAATACAAACTCGGAGGAAATTGCAACTCATTAAGAATGACAGACAAAGAATTAGGGCTAGGTGTATCGGAACAATACCAGTGTGTGGTAAAAGTGGTTGTATTGGACTTGGAACAGTACCAAAGAGGCAAACTGGTGCGTTAACTAGAGGTCGCGGAAGGGATGTATATTTGCAATCAGAAAAGGAGGAACCAACACAGTGCCCATGGTTGTTGTATGTAGCAAAAGATACATCTAAAGATGTATGGATTGTTAGAACTTACATGGGTGTACATAAATGTTTGCATTCAAGAGAGATCAAAGCTTGTGACTACAAGTTTCTGTCAAAGCAAATACTTGACAAAGTTCAAGTGAATCCAGATATACCAATCAGGGCTGTTCAAGATCAACTCACTAAATAGTTTGCAGTCCAAGTGTCTTTGCAAAAGGCATTAAGGGCAAAAAAAACAAGGCAGAAATTGACATAAGGGGTGATCATAGGCAGCAATATACCATTTTGCAGGACTATGCTGCAGAATTGCAGGAAACAAATCCTAATACAACAGTTAGGATAGGTGTGCAAACTGCGTTAGATCCATCAAGAGTTTTCAAGAGGATGTACGTTTGCTTAGGTGCTTTGAAGGAAGGATACAAAGCTTGTCAAAGAGAGTTGTTGGGATTAGATGGTGCTTTTATGAGAGGTCCTTTTCCTGGTCAGCTTCTTACAGCTGTTGGTATTGATAGCAACAACAGAATATACCCTTTAGCCTATGCTGTTGTTGAGGCTGAAAACAAAGATTCATGGATTTGGTTTCTTGATTTTCTAGCGGATGATCTTGACTTGCAACCAAATTCACACTACACTTTTATCAGCGACAGACAAAAGGTGATGTTACTTTATAATTGATTACATTCGGTTATATAATTCATAATTGATTGGTTTAATAGTAATGGATTGATGTTACTGTTTCTGCAGGGTATAATTCCAGCTTTAGCAATAGTCTTTCCTAGTTCAAAACACAGATTCTGTTTAAGGCACATCCATGAGAATATGAAATTGCAGTGGAATTCTGCAGAATACAAGTCACATTTGTGGAGATGTGCATCAGCAACAACTGTGGAACAATTTGAGGCAGCAATGCTTGCCTTCAAGAGTTTTAGCGAACCTGCACATGCTTGGTTAAGTAAGATACCACCAGCCCATTGGTCAAGGTCGCATTTTTCAGGTAATAAACAAATCTGTGTTTATCAACAATGTTCAACATATTTTTATGTATTACTAAGACATGTATTATACACTTGTTAGGGAGATCTCATTCTGACGTGTTACTTAATAACATGTGTGAAGTGTTTAATGGGAAACTTCTGGGAGGTAGGCACCAACCCATCATTACTGCTTTAGAATATGTTAAATCATGTTGTANCAAGGTCGCATTTTTCAGGTAATAAACAAATCTGTGTTTATCAACAATGTTCAACATATTTTTATGTATTACTAAGACATGTATTATACACTTGTTAGGGAGATCTCATTCTGACGTGTTACTTAATAACATGTGTGAAGTGTTTAATGGGAAACTTCTGGGAGGTAGGCACCAACCCATCATTACTGCTTTAGAATATGTTAAATCATGTTGTACGAAGAGAATAGTGAATGTTGTGGATACAATTGAAAAGTGTCCGGGACCATTTACACCAAAGGCAACGCGCATGTTAGACTTCAATAAAAAATAGGCTCTTAAATACAACATTTTAGGGATTGAAGGAGATAACTATCAGGTTAGTGGGTGGGCAGAAACACGGTTGGTAAATGTTAAATCCAGGTCTTGTAGTTGTAGAAAATGGGAGCTTACATGTATTCCATGCAAACATGCTATTGTAGCCAACATGTATATGAGGTCCAATGGACTCGAAGTAGGAACTGTAGAATCATGGGTTCATCCTTGTTACTTGCTTAAGACANTGATTGGCCTAGAAACAGTCAACAAAAGTCAACCAAAGAATTGGTCAACTAAAGTCAAACTATAAAAGGCTCAATGCACCAAGGAGAGTATAGGGATTCCTCGGGTCGTTTAAATCCCGACGAGGAGTGAATTGTATCGAAAACAAATCTGAGATCAAGCGTTTATGAAACGGAAATGGGAAAGATTGATTATTCTAAGACGGAATAAGTTAAAACGAGTTAGACAAGCTAAATTAACAAATACGTAAAGCTAAACTACCTTAAAATATATTTAAAATTAGAGACGCGCGTTTATATTAAAAATAACGTAGACGCGCAAAATAAAAAGTGAAATTTGAAAAGTAAAAGGCCTACAGGTATGAAAATTACTTTTTTACGAGCCTAATGATAAAAGTAAATTTAAAAAAAAAGAAAATTAATTATTTGATGAAAATTCTATTTATAATGATTTAATCACTAAATAACAAAAATTAAATTCTAATAAATACTAAAACTAAAGAGAAAAATCTGAAACTTTTTTGGAAATTTAGTTAAACTAAATTAAACTTAAGAAAAATAAAAAACTGGGAAAATAAGCACAAGGAATAAGCTGGAAAAGCAGTTAAGTGGAATAAGCTTAAAAGAAGATTGCTACTATAAAAATAAAAAAGGGAGGGAATAACAATGAGAAGTCCCTAGGGCGAATGGTATTGGTTGTGGGTGTTGAGGTTTGGCTGTGGTGACCAGGGTTCAAATCTGGACCTTGGCACTTTTTGCTTATTATTATTTTTTTTTATATATTCTTTTGCAGCCCTGATTAACACTCAAACACTACCAACTTTTGTGAAGGACTTTTGTCCAGAGGAACTTTAACAAGCTTATGAGAGCTTTTGGAATCACACAGTTGTGTGTTAAGGACTTTTGAGCTTTTTGAGCTTTTTGGCTCAACACAGTTAAAAGAGATAAACCCCAAAAGCTTCAAATAAGCTAGGAGCTTATTATAACCAATAAGAACAATCACAAACAGCAAAATAACAACAAGGATCACAACAAGATTACACAGTAACAATTATTCAAAAACGTATCAAGAACAAGAACAATAGCAGCAGCAACAGTCAAAGATGCCCAACTTTGGGCTTAAAAACAAACTAGCAGACAATCTCTAAATGGAAATCTAAAAAACTACACTTGTAAACAACCTAGCAAGCATTCCAAAACAACTAAAATCACTCTAATTGATCAAGACTTTTTAACCAATGAATTGTCAAATGAAAATCTGCTCAACCCTGGGTGCAGGGGAACTTCACAGAAAAAGTCAAAATGAGAGGCCAAATTAAGCACTCCAATAAGCTCAAATTAAATCAACAAAAATCCATGATATAGATCACCAACCAAATTTCAATATCTCAAGAGCACAAATTCCAAATCCAAATAATGAATCCTACATGAAATTCTAACTTTTATTCAAAAACTGCATACTGTGTATTTTTGACTTTTTGATTTCTGTTCTTGTTTGACTTTAGTGAATTTCTAATGGATCCTACAACATAATTATGATGTTTAAGGTGAATTAAACTATATTAAGCAATATTACTAACTAATGCAACTATATGAGCAATTATAAAACCTAAAATCTCACAGGATGTGCAACTTGAAAAATAAAGATGAAATTGACTTTTTATCAAATGACCTAAGTATTTTTCTGCTATGAATGTTCTACTTGGACCTAATGCAGTATATCTATGCTAAAAATACCCACTCACAACTACTTCAACCTATGAATATCAGTATTGCCAAACACTCTTAAAAACAGTCTAAGTGAGTTTTCAAATGAGCATGAATGATTATCACCACACTGATTTCTGAGGACTAATGATGGAACAATAGGCTATATGAAGCAATAAAACACAGGTCTAAACAACAAACTCCCATTTTCCATCATATGCTAAACAAGCAGATAAGAGGCTAAAACTGAGCACAAATAATTCTAATGAAGCAAGCATGT
This sequence comes from Artemisia annua, assembly GCA_014162995.1. Taxonomy (NCBI): domain Eukaryota; kingdom Viridiplantae; phylum Streptophyta; class Magnoliopsida; order Asterales; family Asteraceae; genus Artemisia; species Artemisia annua. The sequence continues at coordinate 66,703 of LBNU01002468.1, forward strand.
AAAAAGCAAGAGTATCACCTAAGTAATCTAGATAAGTATCAAATTACAGAAATCAAAGATTAAAGAGTTCTACAGTAAAACAGACAAAGTGGAAATTTGAGCTTACAAGGTTTTTCAGCTTAAACCACAGAACCAAGACTAAGAACACCTATAAGCTTCCCATGAAGCCACTAAACCAATCCATTCAACTTATCCCATCTTCTTTCTTCATATTTCTCCAAATCTGATTTTATTTTTTCATGATTTTCCTTGATTTTTTTGTATTTTTCTCTTTTGAACCTAAACTGTATTTTAAGGTTTCTAAAAGCTTTTATAAGCTTTTGGAGTTATATGGTCTAATTCAGTCCATAATAATAAAACCATAAACTTTAAACCATGAATGGATTTTGAAGTAAATTTGCACAAATTGAGATAATAAGTTAAACTGGANATAATAATAATAATAATAATAATAATAATAATAATAATAATAATAATAATAATAATAATAATAATAATAATAATAAAAAATAAATAAATAAATAAATAAATAAATAAACCCTTAAACATCATTCTTCAAGACACTCACCTGTAACTCAAACAAACGACAACCATAAATCCAATATGAGAAGGGTTAACCAGCCATGGCTGCAAATCTATTGGATTTACATTGATGTTGATAGTGAGTGTGGAGTGTCCGGACTGATTTGTGGCGTTCGTGATGATTAGATCTGCTATGCAGATGGATTTTTTGTGGTGGAACCGCCGGCCGAAAAAAATGAGGTTCAGTCGAGAGAGAAGACAGGGATGAATTCATTGTGTGTGTGGTTATTATGGTTATTATGTGTTTTTGAGAGGAAGAATGATCCAATATCATGATTGATTTAGGATTAGTCGATAATTGTATCATTTTTTTGATTGATGGTAGATCTGAGAAAGGATACATAGATGTGCGTGTTCGATTATTATATTTCGTATGTGTGTGTGTGTGTGTGTGTATGTGTTATGATGGTAAAGGTGGAGAAGAAGTGTGAAGAAATGTCTTGAATTGGGGAAATATGTGGGAAAATAACGGAATGGGAAACGGGACGAAGCATTGTAGCAACCGTTAGGCAACTGTTTAGTCCACTGTAGCAGACCGTTTACTTCCAAGTTATAGTATATAGGATAATTACATTATCATCTAAATTACAAACGATTATATGAATACATGATGTTCGTTGTCACGAAATAAACACTTATGACTCCTTCTTAAATATGAAACTGATGCGGGAATTGTAACCCTCGCAAAAGGTTTTACAATCTCCTATGCAGTGTACCTAACTGTTGTAGTGTAGTATAGGTAAGTCTGGGGGATTGATCGTTTTCTAGGAGAATAGTGTCGTTAGGTCAAGATGTATGATGAGATAGGTCTAGAGGTGAGAGATGAGTCTTTTTGTGTTTTTTATGTTTTTTTTTATGAAAGCAAGTTAAAAATCTCGGTTTTGAAGGAGTGGGCGAAATTAGTTGATAGTCAACTAACCAAAAAACTATTAATTTTAAAGTTAAATAAATTAATTAAAACAGAAAAGTAAATTTGGTGACTACTTATGAGAGGAAAAACGTGTGTACTTAGATATAAGTATTACTCCCTAGTTATCTCCTACTGATTTGTTGAATTGTCACGTCCTTGTTTTAGTTGACGCGTTGTATTCCTTAATATTGGTCATGGGGAGGTCCCGAAGTCCCCAACTCTATGAATCTTAGTCTTCGCTAAATCCCTTAAAGTCTATTAAGTTATCTAGGATCTACAAGCCGCAATTCACGCAATAAATACAACGAGAAAAACCAATAGTGCACTTTGCAGTTGCTCTTCTAAGACGTTCAAGCTAGTTACATATAAGAGATTAGCCAGTTTTCTTAGCCTAACGCGAGGCAATCAACTCAACAAGAGACAATAAATCAATATTCAATAACTAGGTTTAACTAGATCTAAGCAAAGACAAATAAACTTAAGCTATCATGTTAAAGCAAAGAAAAGATAAACACATAATCAAACAATACATAGACATATCGAGTGATTAAAGGGAATACTTATCTTTATTAAAACATGAAGTTAAAAGGCTGTAAAAGCCTTACAATAGCAGCAAAATACGTCTAGGGTTTCCCTCTCCAAAGTGTTACCCGAATTAATGAAAAAATGCGAAAGTATATATAGATTTACAAATGTGACGGCGTCATCTTTTAGGTCGTGACGCCGTCAGCTCGCCGTGTTTAGGGTTTCGTCTTATGCAAGTGTTAATTTTTTTAAGGGTTTGGAAAGTGTTATGAGAGACTGTGTGTTTAGGTATGGTTAAATGAATCGGTTTGCTATGGTTATGTAGTACAAGATCAAAAGTTAAGACGTTGCAATTTTTTTCCTTGAAAAAAATTCTTCATTGGGAAGAAAAATTGCCAGGTGTGGCTTATCAAAGGTGAGAAAACATGAAATGATGAGAATACCCTCAAGGACATAATCGGCTGAGCCCACTTAACGGGAGTACTAACGATCGTTAGCTCTCGGTGGCATACAATGAGTGCCACATCAGCTTTGGTGGAATAATTGCAAATTTTTTTCGGTGTATTTCTTGCAATTTTCGAAAGTATTAACGGAATTTGCAATTTACCCTATCTTTTATAAACTGTCTATCGGGCAATGAGCTTATACATATCGACTAGGATACACGAAAATGCCGCCAGGATGCCGTATCACGTACCCGAAACAACCCGAAACGACCCGAAAACGAGAAACACATGGAAACGCCTGGAGAAACGTCCCCGGGAAAGTGGAAAAGTTTCTTTAATTGGGGTATGCCGATCCTTATCTAGGAAACGTTTGTAGACCAAAATGTCACGTATCCTATGGCCCAGTAAAAGTTCTTGAAGCATGTATCATGGTTCTTCAATCTTGTGAGACTGATTAACACATAAAGGGTTTGTGAGGTTTGTGTGAGGCAGAAAGTTTACCAAATAGAGGGTTTTTATGTGGTTTTTGGTATTCGAATTTAGGCAGTAAGAGAGAAAAGGGACGAATTTTAGAAGAGGAGTAATTTGTTTTGTGAGTTGGTGGTTGCAAGTTGTGGAGAAGAATTAGGGTTTGTGTGAAAATATTTTTAGGGCATTGTGAGACATAACCGTGTTATATATTTTTGTGTGAGAGTATATTTAGGGCATTGTGAGACATAAGTGTGTTATACAGTCCGAAATTTAGGGTGGTACTCTTGGACTCGGGCTTAACAGTTTTTTTTGGCAAATTGGACTACTACAACAAATTATTGGACTAATCGTTGGGCTTATCCGAATTTCTATGAAATTTGGGTTGATAGTTGGTTAATTTTAGACTAAATTCTTATATTAAGTGGTTAAGAATTTGCCATATACTAAAATATTATAAAAAGTATAGACGTTTCTTCGCCGTATCCATTTCTTAAATTTCAAGATGTTGCCATTTCTTGATACACGTACACATCCCCGTCCCGTTTCCTTCCCGTGAAACTTAGCATATCGAGATGATGTCCAATAAGAAGGGGCAATTGCATATATACTAACTAAAACTTGCATATTTGCATATATACTCAAAACAAGCTTAACTTGCATTGTACATCATGCATTAAAAACTTGTATTTTAAGAAAATATGTAAGTTTTTGAGTTTTAGTGGGTATATATGCAATTCTCCCCAATAAAAAAGTAGAAATATTTCATGGCTTGTGCATATGCACAGCCTAATGCTTGTATAATTATATAAACATCAGTATTTTAAGTTCTGAAGCAGTGTTGGTATATATAATCCGGATAGAACAAAGAGTATATTTATGAATAAATAATTAGTTTGTTTCTATCTATCTAGTCATCAATGAAAAGGAAACAGGAGTAGTATAAAATTTGTTGATCTTACCAATCCACAAGACACGTCAGTTTATTTGAACATATTTAAAGGCGGACAAAGCTTGCCCAATGGTTCCTTCATCATATTTTATTTAGAGGTAACTACATTTTTGGTCCTCGTGGTTTACCGGATATAACGGTTTTGGTCCAATAGTTTAAAAAGTAACGTATCTAGTCCAAGATCCGACGACCCGTAATACTTTTGGCCCAATAGTTTTAAAAAAACGTGATATGACTAAAATACCCTCGAATTTAAACACAGAATTTGCACCATTCATCCCTGAGCTAACGGTCGTCAGTTCTGTTAGTTATCATGTGGCAACGTTAGTCCATTTAGCCAAATATCATTTGCATCGTTAGTCCTTTATACATTTTTGTCCGTTTTTCTTACGTTTTCATACGGTTTTGTCCGTTTTATACGTTTTCGTCCGTTTTTAGTCGTTTTCATCCGTTTTTCTTACGTTTTCATACATTTTTGTCCGTTTTAATCCGTTTTTGACCAGTTTTCATACTTTTTTGTCCGTTTTAATACGTTCTAATCCGTTTTTATACGTTTTTGTTCGTTTTTATTACGTTTTAATCCGTTTTTATACGTTTTCGTACGTTTTTATACGATTTCATCCGTTTTTCTTACGTTTTCATACGTGTTTGTCCGTTTTAATCTGTTTTTATTCGTTTTCGTCCGTTTTTCTTACGTTTTCATACGGTTTTGTCCGCTTTTTTATGTTTTCGTCATTTTTTATTCGTTTTCGTCTGTTTTTCTTACGTTTTCATATGGTTTTTAATGCTTTTTTATGTTTTCGTCTGTTTTTCTTAAGTTTTCATACGGTTTTGTCCGGTTTTTTATGTTTTCATCCGTATTTCTTCGTTAGTAATTTTTTTTTGAATTTTATTTTTCAAAAACTTAATTTTTTCAAAAATTTTTTTAGAAAATATTTTAGAATTTTTTTTTCTAAAATTTTATAGAAAAACAAGTTTTGAAAAAAAAAAGTTATAGAAAAAAATTTTCAATTATTTTTTTTTAATTTTTCAATTTTTTTTTCAAAATTTTTAAGAAAAAAAATTCAGATTTTTTTTAGCGAAAATATTTTTTTGAAATTTTTTTTTCAAAATTTTTTTTTGAATTTTTTTTTCTAAAATTATTTTCGAAAAAACTTTTAGGAAAAAAATTTGAAAAAAAAAGTTTTTGAAATTTTTTGGAAACCTTTTTTAGCGAAAATATTCTTTTGATTTTTTTCTTCAAACTTTTTTTTGAATTTTTTTTCTAAAATTTTTTTTCGATTTTATTTTGAAAGTAATAGAACTGACGGCCGTTAGCTCAGGGACGAATTGGAAATTCTGTGCGTAACGATGAGGGTATTTTAGTCACATCATGTTTTTTTAACTAGTCAAACCTATGGTCAACGAAAATTGTACCAAAAGTGTTACGGGTCAGCGGGTTCTGGACTAGNTTTGAAAGTAATAGAACTGACGGCCGTTAGCTCAGGGACGAATTGGAAATTCTGTGCGTAACGATGAGGGTATTTTAGTCACATCATGTTTTTTTAACTAGTCAAACCTATGGTCAACGAAAATTGTACCAAAAGTGTTACGGGTCAGCGGGTTCTGGACTAGATCCGTTACTTTTTAAACTATTGGACCAAAACCGTTATACCCGGTAAACCACGAGGACCAAAAATGTAGTTAACTATTTTATTTATGAGTAGTGCTATAACTACAAAGAGAAATGATACATGGACCTAATTGTAGACCTAATCGTGGACCTAAAAACACATGGCATCATCCTGATAGCTGCAGAGAGGGACCCACTTATTTTACAACCCGTCAGGATGTTGCCACATGTTTTTAGGTCCATGATTAGGTCCAAAATTAGGTCCATGTATCATTTCTCAACTACAAAAAAGTTTCTATAAAATAAATTCACAAAAGGAGTTGCATGTGTTTGATTGGCTTAGTACAAGAGAAGAGAGGGAACTTATATCAAATACATCAATTAAATACATGCAACTCCTTTTGTGAATTTATTTTGCGGGAACTTTTTTGCTGTTCTCGCACTCCTCTTTATTTATAAGTTTGTTTCTCTTAAAAATGGAAAAGAAATAGGAGAAGCATAAAATTTGTTGGTCTTACAAATCCACAAGACACGTCATTTTATTTGAGCATATTTAAAGACGGAAAAAGCTTGCCCAATGGTTCCTTCATCATATTTTGTTTATAAGTCTTTTTCTTTTAAATCGACAGATAAACTTCAACTTCATACATCTTGTGGTGTCAATCGACTCTTTAAAAAAATCAGTCTCAATTAATATTCAATTGTTTTCTACAAATGAGGTGAAATTATAATTAAACCCAAAACCCATTTCTTCAAAAGCACTTTCTTTTTACCCAACAAAAACATTTGAACTGTAAGAATAGACGATTGAAGGCTGACTCCAAAGTTGCCTCGCTTGGGGGTTGATGTCTATTTATAAGTTTGTTTAACGGATACCTAAAAGCGTTGGATTATTAGATTAAATAAGAAATTTTCTTTTGTTCATTGAATTTAAAATTACATTTAGTTAAGTTGATACTTATGTTTAACTGATATTTATTAAATGCAACTTAAAATTTTTTAACTAAAAAAATATTGAATTGCTACATCTTAATCGATGCCTTGAAGACAAATCCTTCAATGGTTGTAGTATTAGACTCCCTTACCTCTCTCACTCTTTTGATACCTGTTTTATTGATATGATAAGACAAATTTTTTATCATTTTTTGTTTCATATTTTTTTTTCTTTTACAGCTTTTAACTTGTCAAACTTTATATTTTATGTCCCGTATTTTTTCCGATAGTTTTACTTATTCTATTAACAGGACAAGACAATTGTTTATGTTTTTCTGCTTTTTATTTTCTATGATTAACTACTTTTAACTTGTCAAACTATATTTTCTATTATGTATATTTTATTTCGCAGTTTTATAATAAAAATAAAAAATATAAAATAAAAAATAAAATAAAAATTAAGGAAAGTATTACTTTTAAATGTAAGGGAACCAACATGGTTCTAAAAGGCGCGCAAAGGCCTTGCAAAGAGCCCGCAAAGGAGTGAAGGTTGGTCATGCCGGCACGCCACAACTAATGCCGCTTTATGTCACGTCTATTTGTAAACTTGATATATATGAAATATGATATAAATATTTTCATATTTTTGTGCCACCTTATGTCACGACTTATAAACGTAAAAGCTTCACCCTGACCATTAAAACGTGAGGCTTGGTCATGCTGTCATGCGCTATTTATAACCTTGGGTGCCAATAAACAAAGTCATCCTTCAATTCTATTCTACACTTCCCTTTTGATACCAGGAGACGAAACAGATTAACAATGTTGCACCATGTTCATGTACTTGTTGCATAGGACAAAAGAGATATCGACAATGTTTCGAATTGATCATTTTATGCTAATTTTTCTGTATAAAAGTAAAATAAATAATCACATTTCTTGATATTGTATCATATCCTCGTAACTAAAATTACTTACGTGCTATCTATAAAAAAATGGACGGGGTTTTTCGTATTCAGGTAACTTGAAAACAATAATCTTTAACTTAGATGTATTAGGCCTAACTCTGATATTCGTGTGACTATTTCCGACATTTCTTTGACAACCCTCAAATGTGCACCAGATAAGGTTTGAACGTGCAACCTCTTATGAGAAGATGCCTTAACACTATGTCATTTGGTAGTGGTTAGTTACATCCACAATAATTTAACTTTCAATTATATTATCTTTTGAATATTTAAATAAACAGATCACCAAATACTCGAGCAAATACTTATCAAGCAAATGATTGGTTTGATGGCAAACCCTAACAGGGATTTTTTTAGACTTGATTCAACCATTCACAAATTTCGCAACATGCAACGTCTTATGCAAAGTGGTGATCTAACTCGTAATCATTTCTAAAAAGCACTCTGTTTCCCGGGAATATAAATACATTTGAACTGAGAATTTTTACCCGAAACCAACTCAAAGTTGGTCACTATAAATTTCAAACAACCTATCTTCCTTGAAAACTATTACTCCGAAATTGATTGAAATATTAAAATTACCATTTTCTTTTGTGCTTCATCCGGCCACTTTCTTTCTCCACTTGTTCTAAAATAAAGGTACACATTTTTGCAAAACTATATAAATTTCAGTGTCAGATAATAAAAAGAAGTTTCTTTTATTTTAGAAGCTTTTTCATGAATCTAAACTTGTAATTAGATCCAAGAGGGTAACAAATAAAATTAGAAGAATGATAGTTATATAATTGATAACTAGCTAAGGGGTGTATTGTTAAGCTTATTTTTGGTTTCTTATCTTGTATGATTCGACTTATGTTTTATAAGGCTAACTTTTTTATGGCTTACTTTGAAGGTTATGAACTTATATGAATCTATTATAACATGATAAACTTACAAGTCTCAAAATGAGTTAGAATCAATAAGAAATAAAATGAGAATAGTCAGAAGAAATCAGAATCACATATTTTAGATATAACTACAAACATAAATGAGGTCTCTCTTTAAGTTCTCCTTCTTATTTAAAATAAGGTTTTGCTAAACATCATCGACTGGGCAATGGTTAAAGTGTTAAACCAATAATTATGATAAATATAAAAGGAAATTTGTAGTTTATTTATTGTGTTTCCCTATCAAAATAAGCCGTAAAAATAAAAATAGACTAATGTTGTGAACAAAAATTGATGGAATGAATATTCTTCTTATTAATCTATAATGTCAGGGATACATGGGGTATATATAAGATAAACAGTAGGGTAAAAACTCTAATAGCTAACTGGGCCGTGGGCCTCTTATGGGATATATGGACATCCACTAATAATTATCCATAACACTCCCTCTTGGATGTCCATATTGTTAATACGCTTAGGAAATGCTGCCTCATTAAAAACCTTGTCAGGAAAACCCAGTGGGACAAAACCATGACTAAGGAAAAAAGAGTGCAGCGCGTATTGTCTCCCTCTGATGATTATATCACTTGAGATCTTTGAGTCGAAGCATCCCAATGTTGTAACTTATCTTCCTAAATGCTGAGATATGAAGTGCCTTGGTAAATAGATCTCGCCAATTGTCGCTTGAACAAACTTCTTTAAGTTAAGCAAAGCATGCTACATTATCTTCATTCAAAATTGTTGGTGCCTCCTTCTCTAAAAAATACCACATGATCTACGTATGTGTTGTATCCAACTTCTTAACCGAACACATTCTCGACTTGCTTCATGGATCGCTAGAATTTCTGCATTGTTGGGTGACGTTGCTGAGATTTTCTGCTTTATTGAACTGCATGAGATTGTTGTTCTTCTACTTGTAAATACATATCCATTTTGAGATCGACCATTGTGAGAGTCAGACATATATCCTGCATCTGCAAAACCAACTAAACTTGTATTCGATGGGTTAGTGAAATATAAACCCATATCCTTTGTACCTTGAAATATTGAAATATTCTGCGGTTTAATTTGATCAATTAGTATTTTCGAGAATTTTAAATCATAACACGTGATTTATGCATTGTATATTCCTTAAGGAATCTCAACATCAAACGAGTTCTTGTATTATTATGTTAGACGCATACTTATTTCTTATATTGCCAGCTTATACAATATTAAACTACATTATTGGATCCACCACATGTGAATATGCATCTCCATGATCATTTACAAGTCTTTGAGAAAATTTACGTGTGCCATCACTTGTACCTTATGCATAATTTCATTTCATTTTCTCATAAAGACCAATGCATATCCAATAATTCATATGTACGGACTTCAAGTCCCAGTAACCATGTCTCGTCACAAGAGACTTCATTCTTTTATTACTTCTTTGCGTCTTTACATCCTTTGGCCACTCATTTATTCATTTGCACTTTCTGCAGGTATGCTTCCATGATCCTCACCATGATTATATAGCTATCTATATATTTTCATAATCATTTCCATGCCCATTATCATATACAATAGTACTATCGACGTCAATTCATTACTTTTCGATTCCATACTTTACTAGACATTATATATCATTTATTGAGATCTCATACTTTTTCATGTACCCGAGATTTTTCAAGAACCTTCATGTCTAGTGTATCGTTACAAGACTATTATAGGGTCTTTATTACCTCGATTCAACCATCTTAATTTTCTTGCTCCATGTTATCACTTCAATCGAGGACTTTTATTTGGAATCGATTAATCTATCACGTTGCAGACGTGCCATAGACTTACTACCAATCATTGGTTTTAATATTTGGACACACATTTTAATTGGAGCATTAGCAGCGTATGTATGATCTAGTTACTTTATTTAGGTCACAAAACTTGTCTGGCAACTACTAGATCACGAATGTAAATTGTCTGATATGTGTCATTTTACACATATCTTTTCTTCCATTTTTCGAACCAAAATGATCAAAAACACTTAAAAACGATCAACTAATGTCACAAATATCCTTGGAGTGTGTTTTTGTGTATTTCAGGTACAAAGGATCGAAAACAGACAGGAAAACGGAGCAAATATGCAGAATTGTCAAAATCAGTCCCTCAACTTTCGGAAAATGTCTGATTTGGTCCCTAGTGGAATATTTTGGATGAAAAAGTCAACATTAGTCCTTGGGAACTCAAAAGTTGTCAAATTTAGCCTTTGGATGAAAAGTTTTAAGAAATTACATTTTTGGTCCTTGTGTTTACTAAACATAAAACCAAAGTTAAACACTTCATCTAACCTACATTTAAATAACCCAAAACCTAAACCCAACACCACTAATCCTAAAACCTAAGCCCAACACCATTTCAGCCCAACACCAAGCCNTTGGCCCATTTACCCATTCCAGCCCAATACACTCCCCCCGTTAGTTATAAACCAAATCCCACCCAAAGTCAAACCTCAGTCAAACTCTATACCCGTTTTCTTCCTCACCCCTCCCTTTTCACCACTGGATAAACAACCCATCCCCAACACCTCCCCTGCAACACTCCAACCCTCCCTCAAAAGCTCCACAATCACAACTCCCCAACCCACTAACCTTCTCCAAATCCATACCTACCACCAAATCCACCCTGGCAATCCCCAATTCCCCACAAACAGATTTGGCGCCAAAACGCATTCAAAGGCTAGGATCACTTTCACAACAATTAAACGATTGGGATTTGTTCACAAGGATCAAGAGGACCATTTGAAACCCTAATTTCTCAGAAGCAAGCTCAAGAGAGTGGAATTTCTACCTACCACTTTGTAGTATAAATAGATTACTCATGTAAGCCATTAGGGCATCCCATCTTAGTTATTTTTTCTGTTTTCTCTTTTATTTCAGTATTGTACTTCTAAATTTTAAGTTTAATTGAAGTTTAATACAAGTTTGTTTCAAATTCGAAATTTGCCTCCTTTTCTTAAAGTCTTGAATTTCATTTAAAAGTTATTGTTTTTGGTTTAAAAATGTTACTTAAGTGTTAATTAGTTAGTCTGAATCAAAAGAAAGCAAGAAAACAAGCAAAGAAAAAGAAAAGAAAAATACAAAGAAAAATAAAAAATATAAAAATTTTGAAGAAGAGAAGAAGAAGCAGAAGCAGCAATGGATATGGAATCTGGTTTAGAGTCCCATGGGGGACAGTAGGGTGTTCTTGTGTCCTTGGTACTCAGAAGTCTCACAACCTTGGATGCCAAGTAGGTCCTTAATCCATGATTTAATGATATGTTGTGATTCTAGTACATTGTTGTTATTATCTATTCATATGTGCCTCTTTAGATCTGATTTAGCATATTTGAAAGTAATTGAGTGATTAGGATTGCTAGATTTGTGTTTTGCTTTGATAAATTTTGAAAACAGTTTACAAAGGGGTGTTTGGATTAACTTGCTGTTCTATGTTTTTGTGATTATGAGTAGTTAAAACCTGTTAGAACAGTTTCCCTTATGTCATTCTAGTTTAATGCAAGACTTAAATTGGTAGTTATAAGTGAAAAAAGTCAAGCTCACCTCTCAAATTTTCTAACAGTTCACTGTTGGAAATTTGGGAAGCAAGTTCATCATATAAGGTATAATACTTGTTTAGTTTACTTAAATTAGTCTAAACTTAGGTTAATACACCATACTCAGTAATCTAGGAGCATTAAAATCTCAGCTAAGTCAACATTTGTCAAAAATCTTTAAAAGTCAAACTTTCAAAGTGAATGAAATGGACAGAACTATAAGAGCATGCACAAGGTTCAATTTAGATTGAAAATGGATAACTCTTGTTTTCCTGTGTTCTCTGGTTGCTTGGGTACCTAAATCAACAAATGCATTTGGTTTTCAAACTTGTTTGCTTACAACAAAGTAGCCGTGAAACTGCCTGTTGAAACTTTAAGTCCCCTGAACCAGACCCTTTAGGCAGCTTTGACCCATTTTCATTAGGCCCATAGCTTGGTCAATTCTGGACCAAAATGCTTTGATTCTTGTTGATTCTAGTTCCCCCCTAGGTAGACTTTAGAGTAGTGTTTTGAGTTTTCAGCTAGGAGCTTATCTAGTGCTTATTTAGAAGCCTCCTTTTGGCTTATTTTGCTACTGTTGCTGTTAAAGCACTCAGTATAGGCTGAGTGTTGTTGCTCTTGTTGATTGATCTGATCTTGTTGTTGAATTTATTGTTGTTGTTTCCTGTTGTGTCTCTGTTTGCATAAGCTCTTGTGAGCCTTGAGCTTATTTGAGCTTATTTGTGTTCTCGTTCTTATTGCTGCAGCCATGGTACTTTGTGACTGTTCTTGATTTTTCCTTCTTGTTGTTGTTACTGTTAAATGTTCTTGTTGTTTGCTGCTCTTGTCATTGTACTTTGATTGCTGTTGTTGTTAGTTTACTCTTATTGTACTGTTGCTGCTGTTTTGATTGTTGAGTTATATGTGTTATGAGAATTTTGCACAAAGCTTTGAAAACAAAACTTAATTTTGATCCTTGAATCTGTTTTGGAACTTGCAATCTGAATCATGAGTTCTTTGTTGTTGTAATCTGTTTT
>LBNU01002468.1:100569-114994 GCA_014162995.1 Artemisia annua
TACATAATAAGAGCCGTTGTCCCTAAGGGCTCACTCTTTGAGAGCAATTGTACCTTACTTTATGGGAGCCGTTGTCCCTAAACGCTTGCTCACATGATGAGAGCAATTGCCCTTTACATGATGATAGCGTTGTCCATAATGCTTGCAATCTTGATAAGAGCAATTTTCACTTACATAATGAGATCCGTTGTCCCTAAAGGCTAACTTTATGAGGGCAATTTGTCCCTTACATTATAAGATCCGTGTCCTTAAAGGATCACTCTTTGAGAGCAATTGTACCTTACTTTATGGGAGCCGTTGTCCCTAAACGCTTGCCCACTTGATGAGAGCAATTGCCCTTTACATGATGATAGTCGTTGTCCCTAATGCTTGCACACTTGATAAAAGCAATTGAAACTTACATGATGAGATTCGTTGTTACAAAAGGCTAAATTTAAGAAGGCAATTTGTTCCTTACATGATAAAAACCGTTGTCCCTAAAGGCTCACTCTTTGAGAGCAATTGTACCTTACTTTATGGGAGCCGTTGACCCTAAACGCTTGTTCACTTGATGAGAGCAATTGCCCTTTACATGATGATAGTCGTTGTCCCTAATGCTTGCACATTTGATAAAAGCAATTGACACTTACATGATGAGATCCGTTGTTCCTAAAGGCTAAATTTAAGAAGGCAATTTGTTCCTTACATGATAAGAGCTGTTGTCCCTAAAGGCTCACTTTTTGAGAGCAATGTTACCTTGCTTTATGGGAGCCGTTGTCCCTAAACGCTTGCTAACTTCATGAGAGCAATTGCCCTTTACATGATGATAGTCGTTGTCCCTAATGCTTGCACACTTGATAAAGGCAATTGACACTTACATGATGAGATCCGTTGTTCCTAAAGGCTAAATTTAAGAAGGAAATTTGTTCCTCACATGATAAGAGCCGTTGCCCCAAAAGGCTCACTCTTTGAGAGCAATTTTACCTTACTTTATGGGAGCCGTTGTCCCTAAACGCTTGCTCACTTGATGAAAGCAATTGCCCTTTACATGATGATAGCCGTTGTCCCTAATGCTTGCACACTTGCTAAGAGCAATTGACCCATACATGATGAGATCCGTTGTTCCTAAAGGCTAAATTTAAGAAGGTAATTTGTTCCTTACATGAAAAGATACATGTCCCTAAAGGATTACTCTTTGAGAGTAATTGTACCTTACCTTATGTGAGCAGTTGTCCCTAAACGCTTGTTCACTTGATGAGAGCAATTGCCCTTTACATGATGATAGCCGTTGTCCCTAATGCTTGCACACTTGATAAGAACAATTGACACTTACGTGATGAGATTCGTTGTCCCTAAAGGCTAAATTTAAGAAGGCAATTTGTTCCTTACATGATAAGAGCCGTTGTCCATAAAGGCTCACTCTTTGAGAGCAATTTTACCTTACTTTATGGGAGCCGTTGTCCCTAAACGCTTGCTCACTTGATGAGAGCAATTGCCCTTTACATGATGATAGCCGTTGTCCATAATGCTTGCAATCTTGATAAGAGCAATTTTCACTTACATAATGAGATTCGTTGTCCCTAAAGGCTAACTTTATGAGGGCAATTTGTCCCTTACATGATAAGATCCGTGTCCCTAAAGGATCACTCTTTGAGAGCAATTGTACCTTACTTTATGGGAGCCGTTGTCCCTAAACGCTTGCCCACTTGATGAGAGCAATTGCCCTTTACATGATGATAGTCGTTGTCCCTAGTGCTTGCACACTTGATAAAAGCAATTGACACTTACATGATGAGATTCGTTGTTCCAAAAGGCTAAATTTAAGAAGGCAATTTGTTCCTTACATGATAAGAGCCGTTGTCCCTAAAGGCTCACTCTTTGAGAGCAATTGTACCTTACTTTATGGGAGCCGTTGACCCTAAACACTTGTTCACTTGATGAGAGCAATTGCCCTTTACATGATGATAGTCGTTGTCCCTAATGCTTTTTTTTTGGGTAAAAGGGTTAATTCACCCCGGCAAAATTCATTACACCAAAAAGCATTGAAGTACATAGGATGAGGGTGACTTTCCTCATCTCAGTCCCTGAGGACACTTACAGACTCTTATCTAAGAATGGCATACCATTCTTAAAACTAACATGCACAACATGTGCAACTGACCAAACAACCATGCTAAACAAAAGCAACATAACAAGCAAGAATAACAAAAATAATAGACATAAAAACTATTTCTTCTTGCGTCCTTGCACCTGGAAATCTTTCGGAGAACCATTCTTGAACTTGGAATACATTTCAATATCATCATAGTTCTCGTAGACTTCATCAATTTCATCAACATCANATATCTCTTCTTGTTTTACCGTCATCCAAAAAAGTTAGGCACAGGCCTTCTCTATATTTTAGCTTGCACAGTACTAGAGTTATTTTCCTGGTGCCTGGGTGCTTATTTCAAAAACAACTCGTTTAATTTCTGCGCTGAGTCTTCTCTTGGATTTTTTTTTCCGTGCCATAAAACAAACACATCTCGCCTCTTCTACCCTCTAACCTTGTTTATTAGGGGTATGCAATACATTATGTTATTTGGGTTTTTCATCAAGGATGATGGCGCTGATGAATCTCTAATGGATCTATTCGTAAGAATATCACCAGATCTGGTCGAAACCCTAATAACAGTTCAAAATACTTCTTAACCGAGCCTACCTAATCGGTTAGTTATTATTTGTTGGTTTCGATTTATGTTTATTGATTGTTCTTTAACCGACATTCTGAAGTTTTATTCTAAGTCTGGTTGTTGTGTGTTAAACCTTTTAACGCATCATCCTATTGATATATCTTGAATAGTTGAAGGCTGGATAACCCTAGTCGACACTTTGTAATCCGTTTATTTACGGTACCAAAATTGTTTAGATCGTTCATATGGTTTCTATCCTTATTCGATTGTTCTGTGTTATTCTTGGTCCTAACGATTCTAAAACCTAATTCTTAGGTTTTGTTTTGATGATCCTGTTAACCGTTGCAACCTATGCAAGGTTGTGTGGTGATTGCTAATTCGTTTACATGCATGTTCTTGCGATGTAATGGTTTTGGGAAGAGAAAGTTAAGGTTTTAGGTAACTTGTTTCAAAAAACCCTGTTGTTTTTGGGTCATTTGTCTTGGGAATTATGGGTTTTTACCCTATGATGTTTCTTGATCTAGTTATGCGACATGATTTAATGAACTTTCTTTGATTGTTGGTCGGATTACTATTGGTAACGAAGTGTGCTATGTCGATGTTGATTACATGTTTCCGGCTAAGGAGCAATGTGCGTATTGATTCTACTGGAAGTTAGGTATCACCTATTAGCGTCCCTTAATAGTCCCGATCGTTTGGATTTGCAGTTGCTCCTTGCTGCTGAATTCTGACTTGTATTGATTGAGTTAAGGGTTTTGTTAAAACCCTAATGCTATTTTGCTCACTGGTGTTGCTGTCATTATCCATGTGTTGCATTGGCAATAATTCGCTGTTTGGGTCAACTGTAATTATGGTTTGGATGCGTGTTGGGACCTGTTGTTTTGGCCTGCATCTGAATGTCTCAGTGGTTGTCGGTACAATGTTCGTACACTCAGCTACCGGGCATGTGGTTGTTTTGTTTATTAAGATGTTGCTATTCTCTTTCAAGTGTTTGATTATATCAAAAGTTATTGTAACTTTTTGGAATCCTTCTGCTGAGTCAAATAGTGATGGAAGTTAATTGAAGGGTCTTATCTTAAAACCCCTTATTATGCATCGTTCTTGTACTTGGTTGATTCCATCAGGTAATATTTGGCATGGACGATTCGTGCTCTATTTGAGTAAGGTTACTGAAAACCCTATTTCGTCTATGACTGATCAAAATATAATGGGTTTCATTCTAAAGCTAAGTTTCAACTATTTGAAACTTTATAAAGAAGATTGATCAATTATAGGTTGTTTGTCTGTTTGACCAATGGGACGTTGTATTGTTCGGATCAATGGTGATAGTCTTTCCCTATCCTACATTGGCTCGATCATCTGAAGGTTATGACTTCTATTACACGTGAGAAAGATCAGTTTTTACTAGTGCTGGGTTTCTTTTTAAGAACAAGTTGTCTACTTGAAGCGGTTTACTTGTAATGGTTATTAGGCTTTATTTATGTTCTAATTATGTTGTATAATGTGGGTCTGCATCTTATAATATGTTAGTGGTAAGTTTAATAATTGTCATTCTTATATTTGTTCTTAAAGTGTCTAAAAGACAGTCGAGGGAGTCCACCTCGTCCTTTACTTCAACGTTTTTTTTTTTTTTTTTTTTGTAACATTGGGTTCCGACTCGACATTGCGATCGAATAATCCCACGCTACTACCCTTTTGATAGCCGAGTCGGCCAGTAACCTCCGTGGCCACAAAGGATTGAATTTTCCCATTGGATTCGAACCTTTACCTCAAAAAAGTTAGTGCACATATCAGTCAACTACGCCATTGAATAAACCACTCTTGAACCCACCAGTAAGCCTCATCAACATGTGATTCACTAGTACATAGGCTCTACAAAACCTCCAAATTCCACATTTGCCAACATTGACCAGCCCATTACCATTAACCTTGGTCGTATCAACACTAGCAGCCCCCGAAGAATCAGATGCCACACCATTGTTAGACATAGGAATATTAGTTTTAGAACTAGCCAAACGTACCCCTTGTTGTTTAGCACCATTCGGATCAGAACCAACGGGACCATGATCACTAGGAAGAGCAAAGCTACCCGTTTTTCCTTCCAAACCTGCACTTTTCAATAGAGATTTCAATGGCCTACTAGCATTAGTAATAACCTTGCCATCAATATTAACAATCTTCGCAGCCAACCCCGTAGCCTTAGAAGGCTTATTTCCACCCACAAAACCAGAATCCATACTCTCAAAACACACGTACAAGGAACAAGCAACAACACACAAGCTCACGTGTAAAATCCAAAACCCTCCCTATAACCCACGTACAATTAAGATGCAGCAGCAAATACCAAGCGCACAAGCAATAAACGAAAACCCTAAGAAAGGTTACCAGCACGATCCAAGATAAACAACCCTAAACGAGTTGTTTTTGAAATTAAGCACCAGCAGCAAATAACTCGTTCCTTATAGAGGGAACGAATCAGAAACCCCAAGTCGGTGAAATCCCTAACAAAACGATCCAAAGATAAAGAACCTGTTAAAAAATCGTAATGGATGTAAGGGATAAAACCTCCACAAGAAAGCCTTAGCACACACAAAAAAACAAAACCCTAAATAGCGCACACACAAAAATACGAAACCCTAAATAGAAAATCATTTGGAATGGATCCCTAAAACCAAAGAATGGTTAAAAATGTGCCACAGCAATCATCACGACCCCTATATATGTTTTAAATCGATTATAGAACCAACTTTAAGAATCAAGGATGAATTAGGAATCGACTTGAATAAATGAGGCGGCTGGAACCCTAAAACCACGTTTTCACCAAAGATCTGATGCAATAACCTAAGAACGAAAGCAAGGAATTGATGAAAACATGTTATTAAACACTAAATAATCAAATTCGATCCAAGAATCAAATGTTAAATGGGGAGAAAAGATGAGAAACGATTGGAATGGGAGGGGTTTTTTTTGATCACCACCTAAAGGGGTAACTTTATAAGGGTAATTTGTTTTTGGTAAAAGGGCATTCCGCCCGGTAAAATTATATTGCACCAAAAAATCGTTTAAGTACAATGGAATGTGGCTGAAGTAACCACGATTAACCTCAAGCAACGCTTGAAAACAATCCAACTAAAACCTTGTGACAGGCCACTAAGCGTTAAAACTATAAATACATACAATAACCAAAACCCCTACCGGAAATAACCACCTAATCACACAAGAATGACCACACATATCCGCCCATCTCTTCGAAGGAGATTGATGAACCAGATGAGCCTGCCTCCTTAAAAACCCTTTCCATGTAAAAACCCAGTGGGAAAACCTTGGAGTAGGGAAAAAGAGTACAGCACTCACCCGAATCTCCAATGAACTCCAACTACCGCCAAAAGCATCAACCAGGGACACAAGACCAGCCTCACGCTCCCAGAACAAGAATGCATAAGAGACATAGGCAACCGCCAAACACGCAATAAGTCTAGCACATTCGCCCTCCTTTTGAATCTACATGTAAGAAGCTTCAAACGCACCGTTGATTTAATCACATCAATCAATTGACTTTCAGACCGACGTTGCTGCTTGAAGATCCTATTGTTTCTTTCTTGCCAAATAAAATAAGAAGTCGCCGCCAACAAAAGCTTCGAAACAACGCTTCTCACAGACCGAGATGTAGAGATAGGAGTCAAGTGATGCACCACATCCTCTAAGGAATAAGGAATATCCGTAAGACCAGCAAACACCTTCAAAGAGTCCCAAACCTGAAAAGAAAACAAACATTCAAAGAAAAGGTGATCATGAGAATCCGGTTGAGTGTTGCACAAAGGGCACACAAGGGCCGTCTCTCGTGGGATCATTTGAGCGTAGCATATCCTGAGTACGAAGCCTCCTTCTCATAAACAGCCACAAATGAAAAGCATGCCTCGGAATACGGTGCGTGAACCAAACAAGATGAAACCAATCAACAACATGTCCACACGGCCGAATACACTCCCAAACTGAAGAAACAGAGTTCCCCACATTATCATTTAAATTAGGAACCGAAATCGATGTAAGCATAGGATACCGAGTTCCCCACATATTCGGCCAAGCCCAAGAATTCCCCAAAATAATGTCCCGAACCAAAGAATTAGAAGAAAAACAAGCCCGGTAAATATCCCTCGAGGACACAATAAGAGAAAGAGGACCAACTGAACACTACTTATCAAACCAAGCTGAAGCCTTCAAACCATTCCCAATATTATACCAAAAAAATTGCCTAACAAGAGGCCTAATCTGAAGGATCTTCCGCCAACTCCAAGACAGATTACCACGACTTGGAACATCCCAAAAGTTACGACCACACAACCTATATGTATGAATCCATTTCACCCATAAAGAATCCATATAATTGAACAAACGCCAAATATGAGCAGCAATGAGAGCCGTATTAAATGATTCAAGTCTACGAATCCCAAGCCCACCCTCCTATTTAGGCAAGCACACAACCTCCCAAGCAACTTTAGAATTACCTTTTCGACCATTACCAGAACTCCAAAGGAAACCCCGCATAAGCTGCTCAAGATCAGACATAATACGAGCAGGGAGAACAAAAACCGAGGCCCAATAAATGTGCATATATGACAGAACTGACTGAATAAGCTGAAGCCGACCAGCAAAAGAGAGGGATTTATTCCTCCAATCATTGATGCGATTAGACAGCTTCTCCACCAATTCCTTACAATCTCTAAAGATCAATCTAGTAGTAACCAATGGCACCCCAAGATACTTCACAGGCAAGATCCCCTCAACAAATGGAAGAATCTGTAAAATAGCAAGCTTAACATGATTGAGAACATTACAGAAATAAGCAGTACTCTTGGGTAAACTAGGAGACAGGCCCGAAACATCCTTAAACTCCTCTAAGGAATCCATAATAACACCAGCCGAATGAGCATCACAATGAGCAAACAAGAACAAATCATCAGCAAAACAAAGATTAATAATGTTAAGTTGAGAGCATTTGTGATGGAAAGTGAACATCTCAGAATCCCGAACGCGACGCCTCAAAATAAGGGTAAGCACCTCCATAACAAGCGTGAAAAGATAAGGCGATAACGGATCCCCTTGCCATAAACCACGCTTACCCTTAAAATAACCATGCAAAATGCCATTCACACTAATAGAAAAGGAAGTAGTAGAAACGCACTCCATAATCCAGTGAACCATACGTGAATGAAAACCAAAATGAACCAAAATACACCTAAAAAATTGCCAATTCACCGTGTCGTATGCCTTCTGAATATCCACCTTAAAAGCACACCTAGACGGACCACGATTGAGGTGATAATTATGCATAAGCTCCTGAGTAAGCAGAATGTTATCGGCAATCCGTCTACCAGGAACAAACGCAGACGGATTTGGACTAACCAAAGTGCTAAGGCTCTCCTTAATCCGGTTGGCAATAATCTTACTAATACACTTGAAAATCACATTGCAACACGGAATAGGCCTGAAATCAGTTATCCGAGTGGGAGAATTGATCTTAGGCAAAAGGGCTATGGTAGTATGATTAATCTCTTTCAACAACTTACCATTAACAAAAAAATTCCTGAACCGCCTTAGTAACATCATCCGAAATAATATCCCAAGCACCCTTAAAAAACGCAGCCGAATAACCATCAGGACCCGGCGCCTTATCATCTCCCATAGAAAATATAGCATCTTTGACCTCACAAGACGTAACATCACTGGGTTTTTACTTGGAAAGGGTTTTTAAGGAGGCAGGCTCATTTGATTCATCATTCTCCTTCGAAGAGTTGGGCGGATATATGTGGAGATTCGTGTGTCATTAGATGGTTATTTCCAGTAGGAGTGTTGGTTATTGTATGTATTGTTAGTTATAACACTTAGTGGCCTGTCACTTGTGTTTAGTTGGATGTTCAAGCGTTGCTTGAGGTTAATGTGGTACTTCAGCCACATTCCATTGTACTTAAACGATTTTTTGGTGTAATATAATTTACCGGGTGGATACCCTTTACCCAAAAAAAAAAGACGTAACATCACGAACAATATATAAAGCCACATTAGGATCAAGAGTCGATGTGAAAAGA
Organism: Artemisia annua; assembly: GCA_014162995.1. Lineage (NCBI taxonomy): Eukaryota > Viridiplantae > Streptophyta > Magnoliopsida > Asterales > Asteraceae > Artemisia > Artemisia annua. The sequence goes on from LBNU01002468.1 coordinate 109,307, forward strand.
TCAGAATCATCCAATGGCAAAATAGGCCCCTCTTAACTAAGGAAAGAAGTAAAGTAAGAAACAAAAGCATTAGGAACCTGATCATCCACCAATTGCACGCCATTACCATTTAAAATAGAATCAATCCGACTTCTAGCTTTCCTACTCTTTACAACCTTATGAAAATTTGCAGAATTCGAGTCACCAACCCGAAGCCATTCAACCTTAGCCTTTTGCTTGAGAAAACATTCTTCCTTCAAAACTGCCCTTTGCATGTTGATAGCCATTGTCCCTAAACGCTTGCTCACTTGATGAGAGAAATTGCCCTTTACATGTTGATAGCCGTTGTCCCTAATGCTTGCACACTTGATAAGAGCAATTGTTACTTACATGATGAGATCCGTTGTCTCTAAAGGCTAACTTTATGATGGCAATTTGTTACTTACATGATAAGAGTTGTTGTCCCTAAAGGTTCACTTGTTGAGAGTAATTGTACCTTACTTTATGGGAGCCGTTGTCCCTAAACGCTTGCTCGCTTGATGAGTGCAATTTCCCTTTTCATGATGATATCCGTTGTCCCTAATGCTTGAACACTTAATAAGAGCAATTGTCACTTGCATGATGAGATCCGTTGTTCCTAAAGGCTAACTTTATGAGGGAAATTTGTCCCTTACATGATAAGAGCCGTTATCCCTAAAGGCTCACTTGTTGAGAGCAATTGTACCTTACTTTGTGGGAGTCGTTGTCCCTAAACGCTTGCTCACTTGATGAGAGCAATTGCCCTTTACATGATGATAGCCGTTGTCCCTAATGCTTGCACACTTGATAACAGCAATTGTCACTTACATGATGAGATCCATTGCTCCTAAAGGCAAATTTCATGAGGGCAATTTGTCCCTTACATGATAAGAGCCATTGTCCCTAAAGGCTCACTTGTTGAGAGCAATTGTACCTTACTTTATGGGAACCGTTGTCCCTAAACGCTTGCTCACATGATGAGTGCAATTTCCCATTACATGATGATAGCCGTTGTCCATAATGCATGCACACTTGATAAGAGCAATAGTCACTCGCATTATGAGCTCCGTTGTCCCTAAAGGCTAACTTATGAGGGCAATTTGTCCCTTACATGATAAGAGCCGTTTTCCCTAAAGGCTCACTTGTTGAGAGCAATTGTACCTTACTTTATGGGAACCGTTGTCCCTAAACGCTTGCTCACTTAATGAGAGCAATTGCCATTTACATGATGATAGCCGTTGTCCCTAATGCTTGCACACTTGATAAGAGCAATTGTCACTTACATGATGAAATCCGTTGTCCCTAAAGGCTAACTTTATGATGGCAATTTGTCACTAACATGATAAGAGCTGCTGCCCCTAAAGGTTCACTTGTTGAGAGCAATTGTACCTTACTTTATGGAAGCCGTTGTCCCTAAACGCTTGCTCACTTGATGAGTGCAATTTCCCTTTACATGATTATAGCTATTATCCCTAATGCCTGCACACTTGATAAGAGCAATTGTGACTTGAATGATATGATCTGTTGTCCCTAAAGGCTAACTTTATGAGGGAAAATTTTCCCTTGCATGATAAGAGCCGTTGTCACTAAAGGCTCACTTGTTGAGAGCAATTGTACCTTACTTTATGGGGGCCGTTGTCCCTAAACGCTTGCTCACTTGATGAGAGCAATTGCCCTTTTCATGATGATAGCCGTTGTCCCTAATGCTTGCACACTTGATAAGAGCAATTGTCACTTACATGATGAGACCGTTGTCTCTAAAGGGTAACTTTATAAGGGCATTTTGTCCATTCCATGATAAGAGCCATTGTCCCTAAAGGCACAGTTGTTGAGAGCAATTGTACCTTACTTTATGGGAGTCGTTGTCCCTAAACGCTTGCTCACTTGATGAGAGCAATTGCCCTTTACATGATGATAGCCGTTGTCCCTAATGCTTGCACACTTGATAAGAGCAATTGACACTTACATGATGAGATCCGTTGTTCCTAAAGGCTAAATTTAAGAAGGCAATTTGTTCCTTACATGATAAGAGCCGTTGTCCCTAAAGGCTCACTCTTTGAGAGCAATTGTACCTTACTTTATGGGAGCCGTTGTCCCTAAACGCTTGCTCACTTGATGAGAGCAATTGCCCTTTTCATGATGATAGCCGTTGTCCCTAATGCTTGCACACTTGATAAGAGCAATTGTCACTTACATGATGAGACCGTTGTCTCTAAAGGGTAACTTTATAAGGGCATTTTGTCCATTCCATGATAAGAGCCATTGTCCCTAAAGGCACAGTTGTTGAGAGCAATTGTACCTTACTTTATGGGAGTCGTTGTCCCTAAACGCTTGCTCACTTGATGAGAGCAATTGCCCTTTACATGATGATAGACGTTGTCCCTAATGCTTGCACACTTGCTAAGAGCAATTGTCAATTACATGATGAGATCCATTGTTCCTAAAGGCTAACTTTATGAGGCCAATTTGTCCCTTACATGATAAGAGCCGTTGTCCCTAAAGGCTCACTTGTTGAGAGCAATTGCACCTTACATTATGGGAGTCGTTGTCCCTAAACGCTTGCTCACTTGATGAGAGCAATTGCCCTTTACATGATGATAGCTGTTGTCCCTAATGCTTGCACACTTGATATGAGCAATTTTCACTTACATGATGAGATCCATTGTTCCTAAAGCCTAACTTTATGAGGGAAATTTGTCCCTTACATGATAAGAGCCGTTGTCCCTAAAGGCTCACTTGTTGAGAGCAAATGTACCTTACTTTATGGGAGCCGTTGTCCCAAAACGCTTGCTCACTTGATGAGTGCAATTTCCCTTTACATGATGATAGCCGTTGTCCCTAATGCTTGCACACTTGATATGAGCAATAGTCAGTTGTATGATGAGATCCGTTGTCCCTAAAGGCTAACTTTATGATGGCAATTTGTCCCTTACATGATAAGAGCCGTTGGCACTAAAGGCTCACTTGTTGAGAGCAATTGTACCTTACATTATGGGAGTCGTTGTCCCTAAACACTTAGTCACTTGCATGATGAGATCCGTTGTCCCTAAAGGCTAACTTTATGAGGGCAATTTGTCCCTTACATGATAAGAGCCGTTTTCCCTAAAGGCTCACTTGTTGAGAGCAATTGTACCTTACTTTATGGGAGCCGTTGTCCTTAAACTCTTGCTCACTTGATGAGAGCAATTGCCCTTTACATGATGATAGCCGTTTTCCCTAATGCTTGCACACTTGATAAGAGCAATTGTCACTTGCATGATGAGATCCGTTGTCCCTAAAGGCTTACTTTATGAGGGCAATTTTTCCCTTATATGATTANTGAGAGCAATTGTACCTTACATTATGGGAGTCGTTGTCCCTAAACACTTAGTCACTTGCATGATGAGATCCGTTGTCCCTAAAGGCTAACTTTATGAGGGCAATTTGTCCCTTACATGATAAGAGCCGTTTTCCCTAAAGGCTCACTTGTTGAGAGCAATTGTACCTTACTTTATGGGAGCCGTTGTCCTTAAACTCTTGCTCACTTGATGAGAGCAATTGCCCTTTACATGATGATAGCCGTTTTCCCTAATGCTTGCACACTTGATAAGAGCAATTGTCACTTACATGATGAGATCCGTTGTCCCTAAAGGCTAACTTTATGATGGCAATTTGTCACTTACATGATAAGAGGTGCTATCCCTAAAGGTTCTCTTTTTGAGAGTAATCGTACCTTAGTTTATGGTAGCCGTTCTCCCTAAATGCTTTTTGGGTAAAAGGGTTAATTCACCCCGGTAAATATATTATCCAAAAGACTTTGATGTACAAAGGACGAGGGTGACTTCCCTAGACTCAGTCCCTTAGGACACTTACAGACTCTCATATAAGAATGACATGCCATTCTTATAACTTACAAAATAAAAACTTGCAACCTACCATGTCTATACAATAGAATAAGCATAATGAAAAAACATTCACTATTGCAGCACCAAACGTATAGTCATGTAGAACTTCCAGCCAACTTCAAAGCGATCATTCAAAAAAGATAACCAAGCCGCGCCATAATGTACCACAGGCAAGGATCCAACTTGAATGGTAGCAACAAATGCAGTGAACCTGCAACTTACCAACCATGAATACCCCATCCAATAACACCATGATCACGATTATAGGGCACCATGCACCCATATAGAGCGTGCATGTACACATAGCAAAAAACAGAATTAAACCATAACATGGTTTTCACTCATGTTCATGATCAATCATAATAAACAGCATGCTCAACAACAATCCATAAGTCCCATACACCAAGTCTGAACATTTTTTTTTGGGTAAAGGGGAGGAATCCCAAGTCTGAACATGCACAACAAACGAACCAACCTAGTGTATCCAAAGGACTCATACATATCATAGGGTTAAACTCTAACTTCCAAGAACAATCGGTAGAGTTTTTTGAATAAAAAACCTACAAAACTTAACTTCCAATATCGAGCAGCCTCAACGCAACAACACATGAAGGGATATATACAAAAGAACCATCAGCAACTCCCCTACAAACTGTAATGCGAACAGGTGCAGCTCAAAGAAAACACTATGGCTAGATTCAAACACCATAAACTGCCATAGACTAAATCAAGGGTTTCAAAAACCCTAACTTCCATACCTCGAACAATTCTGCATCTACACGACATGCAGAAACGACCAACCACTAGACATCCAAGACTTCCATACCTCGTCAATTCGCGTGTAGGATCCAGTCTCAACCAATAGAACCATAGAGTGTTTGAATAAGAAGTCTAAAAAACTTAACTTCCACTCTCTCAAACCCACGTCCATCATACATCTCCCCCATCAATCCACGTCCAAATAACAATCATAACCCTAAAGGGTTAACGAACCAATTCACCAAAACCCTAGCGAGTGTTTACTTCCAATTAATTACTTGCAAATCAATAGTACCAAAACCCTAAAAGGGTTTCGATTAATCATCAAGGGATAAAGCAGCAACACCGAACACATCACTGATCGAATAATAAGGAAGATTAGATCGATTATCAAGCCATACAATCGTAAGATATAAGGGTTAATGAACCGACCTAATAAATTAAAGGGAAGTATTATTCGACCAGGTTACCAAATCGACAAAATAAAATCCTACAAACCGATTACTTCAAAAAACACTAAAAAATTGTTTTCGATTCCACAAAATGATCATGTAATGATTAAACACGAATGCAGTCAATACAATAACAGATCGTAGGAAGAAAAAACACTTTTGTAGAGCAGATTTAAAGAAACAATTTAGGGTTTATTAGTGCCAATCAAAAGGGACGATTTATGGATACAAAAACAAACCTCTACCCAGAATTTAACAAGCCATCAAGATCCGATTGCATATCATTCATGAGAGAGTGATAGAGAGGCAGATTGATGATTGTTTTTTGGCCGGATGGGAAGGGGTAGAGGCTGCTAAAAATCGCCCCTAGAGGGAGAGAATTTTAGTGTTTAATCTTTGTCCCTAAACGCTTGCTCACTTGATGAGTGCAATATCCCTTTACATGATGATAGCCGTTGTTCCTAATGCTTGCACACGTAATAAGAGCAATTGTCACTTGCATGATGAGATCGGTTGTCCCTAAAGGCTAACTTTTTGATAAGAGCCGTTGTCTTTTTTTTTTTTTTTTTTTTTTTTTTTTTTTTTTTTTTTTTTTT
>LBNU01002468.1:117601-130187 GCA_014162995.1 Artemisia annua
GTGTTCATGTTCTTCCTATTCTTTGGTGATACTTTGACGAGATATGCATGAGGAAGTTTACAAGATCAAGATGTTGGGAAGTTAGGGGCTCACCCTATTTGTTATTGATCACCTTTCTTGGACATTAATCTGATCAAGAGGTCCTTGAGGGTTGGTTAATTGGAAGTTAGAGCTCTATGACGTCTTTTGAAGAATCAAGTGTGTCTACTTGAAGCGGTTAACTTGCTATGTTTATTAGGCGTTGTAGTTTTATGTTCTATTCTTTGTTATAAGTGTGGTCTGTCACTCTTATATAGTGGTTAGTGGTAAGTTATAAGAATGTTTTGTCATTCTTATATTTGTGTCTGTAAGTGTCCTAAGGGACTGAGTCGAGGGAGTCACCCTCGTCCTTTGTACTTCAACGTTTTTTGGATAATATATTTTACCGGGGTGAATTAACCCTTTTACCCAAAAAAAAAGAACAAAAGAACCCTAAAAAGATACCAGCAAGTAATCAAGCCCTAACAAGGGTAAACGTCCAGTAGATAAATAAACACAACCCAAAAAAGGTTCCATTCAGCATTGCAGCACCAGACCCGATCAAATATAAAACCAAAAGGTTTTATGTGCGTTTAGCATAGATCCAAACACCAGCGAATAATAGAAAAAACGAAACCCTAATAATAGGATTACGTATAATCGTTAAAGCATCAACCACCCCAAACACGATCAAGAGATATAACAATAAAGCTCAGGCCACTAACCGACTTTAAATAAGCAAGTAATAGGTCGGTTAGAGGAATAAACCAGTAAACAAAGATCCGAAACCCTAAATATGAATAAAAACCGATTAGAGATCCTAAGTCGGTTGAGGGATAAACAGCTTAACCCTAAACGATTTTCCAATAACAAGAACAAAACAGTAACGAATTGCAAAAGTTAATAGAGAAAAACGAATTAGGGATTTAGGGTTTGCACATATATGGGCGATTAAAGGATATATCAAACAACAAAACCGACTCCCCAGCCCTCACAAATTCGATATAAACGTAATATCAGTTAATCCTAGTGAAGGATTAAAGGAAAAATGTAATAGATGGGCAGAATTTTGGCCGGAATTTGTGAGGGAGGGGAGGCAGAAAAATCGCCCACACAAGAGAGAGAATAAGGGTTTTTGATCGTTGTCTTTTTAGGGACAATTATAAGCGCCGTAGTCCCTTACATGATAAGAGCCGTTGTCCCTAAAGGCTCACTTGTTGAAAGCAATTGTACCTTACTCTGTGGGAGTCGTTGTCCCTAAACGCTTGCTCACTTGATGAGAGCAATTGCCCTTTACATGATGATAGCCGTTGTCCCTAATGCTTGCACACATGATAAGAGCAATTTTCACTAACATGATGAGATCCGTTGTCTCTAAAGGGTAACTTTATAAGGGCAATTTATCCCTTCCATGATAAGAGCCATTGTCCCAAAAGTCACACTTGTTGAGAGCAATTGTACCTTACTTGCATGATGAGATCCGTTGTCCCTAAAGGCTAACTTTATGAGGGCAATTTGTCCCTTACATGATAAGAGCCGTTTTCCCTAAAGGCTCACTTGTTTAGAGCAATTGTACCTTACTTTATGGGAGCCGTTGTCCCTAAACGCTTGCTCACTTGATGAGAGCAATTGCTCTTTACATGATGATAGCCGTTGTCCCTAATGCTTTCACACTTGATAAGAGCAATTGTCACTTACATGATGAGATCTGTTGTCCCTAAAGGCTAACTTTATGATGGCAAATTGTCACTTACATGATAAGAGCTGTTGTCCCTAAAGATTCACTTGTTGAGAGTAATTGTACCATACTTTATGGGAGTCGTTGTCCCTAAACGCTTGCTCACTTGATGAGTGCAATTTCCCTTTACATGTTGATAGCCGTTGTCCCTAATGCTTGCACACTTAATAAGAGCAATTGTCACTTGCATTATGAGATCCGTTGTCCCTAAAGGCTAACTTTATGAGGGAAATTTTTTCCTTACATGATAAGATTCGTTGTCCCTAAAGGCTCACTTGTTGAGAGCAATTGTACTTTACTTTGTGGAAGTCGTTGTCCCTAAACGCTTGCTCACTTGATGAGAGCAATTGCCCTTTACATGATGATATCCATTGTCCCTAATGCTTGCACACTTAATAAGAGACACTTGCATGATGAGATCCGTTGTTCCTAAAGGCTAACTTTATGAAGACAATTTGTCCCTTACATGATAAGAGCCGTCCCTAAAGGCTCACTTGTTGAGAGCAATTGTACCTTACTTTATGGGAGCCGTTGTCCCTAAACGCTTGCTCACTTGATAAGTGCAATTTCCCTTTACATGATGATAGCCGTTGTCCATAATGCATGCACACTTGATAAGAGCAATAGTCACTCGCATGACGAGATCCGTTGTTCCTAAAGGCTAACTTATGAGGGCAATTTGTCCCTGACATGATAAGAGCCGTTGTCCCTAAAGGCTCACTTGTTGAGAGCAATTGTACCTTACTTTATGGGAGTCGTTGTCCCTAAACGCTTGCTCACTTGATGAGAGCAATTGCCCTTTACATGATGATAGACGTTGTCCCTAATGCTTGCACACTTGCTAAGAGCAATTGTCAATTACATGATGAGATCCATTGTTCCTAAAGGCTAACTTTATGAGGCCAATTTGTCCCTTACATGATAAGAGCCGTTGTCCCTAAAGGCTCACTTGTTGAGAGCAATTGCACCTTACATTATGGGAGTCGTTGTCCCTAAACGCTTGCTCACTTGATGAGTGCAATTTCCCTTTACTTGATGATAGCTGTTTTCCCTAATGCTTGCACACTTGATAAGAGCAATTGTCACTTGAATGATATGATCCGTTGTCCCTAAAGGCTAAATTTATGAGGGAAAATTTTCCCTTACTTGATAAGAGCCGTTGTCCCTAAAGGCTCACTTGTTGAGAGCAATTGTACCTTACTTTATGGGAGTCGTTGTCCCTAAACGCTTGCTCACTTGATGAGAGCAATTGCCCTTTACATGATGATAGCCGTTGTCCCTAATGCTTGCACACATGATAAGAGCAATTGGGTAAAAGGGTTAAAAATTTTGGGTAAAAGGGTTAAAGATGATAAGAGCACCCTTTTACCCAAAAAGATCTCATCATGTAAGTGACAATTGGTAAGAGCAATTGTCACTTACATGATGAGATCTTTTTGGGTAAGACCAATTGTCACTTACATGATGAGATCTTTTTGGGTAAAAGGGTTAATTCACCCCGGTAAATTGCATTACACCAAAAAACATTGAAGTACAACGGATGAGAGTGACATCCCTCATCTCAATCCGTTAGCACACTTACAGACTCTTATATAAGAATGACAGACCATTCTTATAACTTACCAAAACCAAAAGAAACGTTGAAGTACAATGGATATGGGTGAAGTCCCATATCTAAGCCCGTTATATAGGCAAAAGTGCATACATAAAAAGACACGACCATTTCTTAAAACTAAGAAATAAACACTACCACATAGGCAAAACAAGACTAAAGAAGATCAACTACTTCCTGACTCGTCCTTGGAGCTTGATATCTTCATAAAATGCACCCAACCGTCCTAGAAGATCGTATAGTTGATCAGTGAAGTCATCGTAATCATAGTAATCTTCCTGATCACCTCCACCACCTGACGATGAGAAAGTACCAATAGGCATATCAAATAAATTCGCAGACTCATCAAAAGTGCTTAGAACCTCATCTTCACTATCTGAATCATCAATCTCACCAACCTTAGAAAACGGGTTGGTCCTCTTAGTAGCAGAAGTAGAGGGAAGTACACTCACACAAGTGGTTCACCCAAACTTACAGTATTAGCAGAAACCTCATGAGGTTTCAAAGTATCCATACCTTCCTCCAACGTTGTAGTAATGGGGCTGTTAGAAGTCTCCTTATTAATATGCAATTCAGCACCATCTCCAACATCCACCACGTTAGAAGAGTTATCGGCAAGATCAAGCACCTTATTCTTCTCCTAAATATTCTCCATAGTACTCCTAAGTTCACCAAGATCAACATCATCTTTGAAATAACCAAACTCATTCACTTCATTATTCACCAAAGGAGTAGCAGATTGCTCATTAGGAGTCTCCTCATTAGTGACCTCATTAGTGATTACATTCGTGATCTTAGGAGTAGAATTATCCTTCGGTATGGAAGTACTAGCTTGGTCTTGATTACTAGGCTTAGCAACAGGTCTATAAATAAATTTAGGCTTACCCGAGACCTTTCCCTTGTTACCAACCTGTGAATTACGCTTATTAGACCCAAAACCAGCATCCACCCTTGTTCTCCGGTTAACCTCAATCAGCCTCTTATGGCACTCCGTATCCACATGATCAAAAAGTTTGCATACAGAACAACGGGGAGGTTTATACTCAAATTCAATATCAATATTAACCATTCGATGCTCCTTTGTCTTAGGAATAGGGACTGCCACCACAAGTGATTCCACATAGTCATTATCCGCTGAAATTTCAACTAAAGCTCTTGCATAAGAATTCATGCCCCACGACTTAAGACACATATTACTTGTGTGTTCATCAAACATAATAACTCGTCCCAACTTAGCCGTGATCATTTTTAGCCCAATCAGCGAATATGCCACCACCGGAACATTATACAACTTCACCCACACATGAACCTTCTTTATGTCGTCTTTAATCAATTCAGAATTAGGGTTCCAAATATGAAGCATTAAAGGGACAGACCTAATTTGCCAAGGACCTTGATTAAGAACATCTTCCATACCCTCCCTACTAGAAAACTTAAACATAAAGAATCCTTGATGTATCATAACATGCATCAACCCGTATTGTTTCCAAACATTACGAACAAAGTTTTGCACAACAGGAAACGCAGGTCGTTGTCCAACAAAATAGCCATATAGTGAATTGTCAAATCGTGAACTAATCGTTTCCACTTCTTCCTGAGGTAACACCACATCAGCCAAGGATAAGTCGACACCAACATCATGTGTAACAACATCAGTAGGCGTGCTTTCACCCACGACTTTTGAACCCACAGCAGCCCCATGGGTATTGCATTCTTCATTCGTGGTATTAGCAGTACCATGGTTAATTTCATTAACATCTGAATTGATTTGCGAGGACCCCAACTCAGAATTGACCTTCTTATTCTCCTTGTCAACAGCATCATCATCAACAAGCACATTAGATGGCATCTTGTCCTTTACACAATGGTACGACATCAATGGTTTTCCATCTTTCCCCAATATTTTTCGATCGATGCTTTTTACCTTCCTAGCCAGTCCACTCAACACCGAACCAATATTACCATCATTCTTCAATGAAACCTTGCTCGCTTTGTTGAGAAAACCTTGTTCCATCTCTCTCGTAAACCCACTTCCAATAAAATTCCAAAATCAGTTCCTTGTAACAATACCAGCCCTAAAATTAGGGTTTATTCCAAACGTAATCAACAATACACTTGCAAACGCTGAACCCTTGAAAAAGGGTTTAAATAAGAATGAATACGCAATCAGCAGCAAGCCCAAAACCAAAGATTAATAGATGTCACAATCAGCAGCAAGCCCAGAACGAACCCTTAATCTAATTAAGATATGCGTGAAGCACCAGAGAACAAAGATATTGCATGCAATATACTAGGATTTACAAACCGACCCACTATGAATATTTAAATCGAATAGAATAGAATTGGTATGCAAAGTAAATCACATGCAGCCAATCAAAACGTTAATAGGAATAAACAATAGAGGATGAACGTGATGACAATAACAATAAAAGCGACAAACAAAGTAGATGTAAATCAGCGATTGTAGAATATATATTATTTAGAGCCACCGACCCACGATTTTAGAAGCCACCAATTAACTCAACTGACCCACGATAAGTGATGAAGATTAAAGAATTAAAGGATTAAAGATTGTATGTAATAGAATCGTAAAGATGGTGTAATCGCTGATTTACTATTTGTCGCCACCGAGATAAACCCACTAGAATCGTAAAGTGGGTCATTATGAGTTCATGGTGATGCCATTCGGTCTCACCAACGCGCCAGCCACTTTTCAATCTCTTATGAACAAGGTTTTTAAACCCTTCTTGCGTCGATTTGTTTTAGTTTTTTTTTGATGATATTCTGATTTATAGTCGAACACTTGAAGAACATTTTTTTTTGGGTAAAAGGGTTTATTCACCCCGGTAAAATTCATTACACCAAAAAACGTTGAAGTACATAGGATGAGGGTGATATCCCTTACCTCAGTCCCTTAGGACACTTACAGACTCGATATATAAGAATAAAACACTATTCCTATAATTTACAATAAAATGAACCTACCAATAATGACACAAGTACATAGACCATGATAAAACTACTCAAGAAAACACTTGAGCCTTCTACTTCACTTTTATGGTTCACCTTAACTTCCATGAAGAATCCAAGAATACACATCCAAGCGATCTTCAACATACAATCTGATGATAAAAAAGGTTTTGAATAAGACCTTTCCAACTTAACTTCCATGAGAATACCAATCAACCAATTACATATGAATTCTGCCCGGATTCTAGGGATCAAAGAGCATCCATCAAACATAGTCCTTTCCTCATTTATGGATCATCATATAAGCATTCAGGTCCCATAGAGTAGAAAAATACCATGTACTGACCACATGTAATCACGAACAGCTCAACCCTTCATAAAATCAAATATCACACGTACCTTGAAGCAACTTGAGCCAATATAATCACAAATTGAACCATCAACAAATTTAGGGTTTACACAAACCCTAACATCATCCAATCTTGACTTGCATCTCTCTCAACCCACTTACATCATACGTACATTCTTGAACAGAACTAGCAGTTGATAAACAACACTCAAATAATTACGTGACATGCAGCAGCAACTCACCATCATAAAACCAACATGTATCAATACCCTAAACGAGGGTATACTTCCCATAAGAACTGACTAATTGAATGTAATAACCAATAAAGATTTTATAAGCGTTAAAGCCAAATCCAACTTGAATCGATCATCAAAGAATATAACAATATGAAGCACACCAAGTCGACCCAAACCAAAGCCTTCGACCAGAATTGTAACCAAACCCTAAGCGAGTTCAGTTTATCAATACGCACCAGAAACTAGCAAGATGAAATAATCTAGACCCTACAAGAGTCTAGAACAACGTTAAGCACCAGATCCAATACCAATACACATCAGAATCCAAAGCACATTAAGAACAACAAAACCCTAGGCTGGATTTCGTAACACTAATGCAACCAATGTGCAAGGGATAAAAATAATCGATCCTTATATAGAAGAAGGTTGGAAACCGACCTATATCAATCAAGGGATAATAAGGATCACAAAAAAAAACTGATTAAAGATAGGCAGAAAGCAAGTCGGTTCTAAGAACCCTAAACAGCGATTTAGGGATAAAAGATCCCTAAAAAACGATTTAGGGTTATGAAAAATCGTTTAATGGATAAAAAAGATATAGTCGGCTAAAAAACAAATCCCTAAACGATTTATGATAACTAAATCGTTTCCACACCCTTAGAACAATACCAACAAGATCCTAAAAGCTTTGCTTGATTTAGGATTAGAAGGGCGATTAAAGATAGAAGGGAATGGAAATCGATTGCAACAAAAACCCTAACAAGAACAATTCACAAATCTGCCAAAACTGTATGAAAACTAAACACAAATCTGCTCTAGGAATGGATTAACAACAAGGTTAATCAATAACTATTACAAGATTAGTGCAAGAAATCAACAGAATTGGCAGAATTGTGAGAAAAACGATTTAGTTTAGTTAGGGATTTTTGTCGCCTAATTTACAAAACTTTTAGTCGTTGTAGTTTATGTTCAATGTAAGTTTATGTTCAATGTACACTTGAAGAACATCATACCCATTTGAATGCTGTTTTGGGGAAATTACGTCAACATAAGTTATATGCCAATTCAAAAAAGTGTTCTTTTGCTAAAAAACAAATAGAATACTTGGGCCATTTGATTACAAAAGAGGGAGTATCAGCTGATCCATCCAAAATTTTAGCAATGGTTGAGTGGCCTAGTCCGAAAACTTTGAAAGAATTACGTGGTTTCCTAGGTCTGACAGGTTACTATCGAAAGTTTGTAAAAGGTTATGGTTCTATTGCCGCCCCCTTAACCAATCAGTTGAAAAAAGATAGTTTTAAATGGGGAGAGGATGCTACTAATGCATTTGAAGCTTTGAAGAAGGCAATGGCAGAGCTACCAATGCTTGCATTACCAGATTTTAACCGACAGCATTTTTTAGTCAAGTACTTGGGGTTAGAGCTAGACTCAAATCAGTTTATGAGCGTGAATTAATGGTTATCGTGTTTGCTGTTAAAAAGTGGCGTCCTTACTTGTTGGGAAAGAAGTTTTTTGTGCGTACCGACCAAAAAAGTCTTAAGTTTTTATTGGAACAAAGAATCGTGCCAGGTGAACATCAAAGATGGGTATCTAAATTATTAGGTTATGATTTTGAGATTCAGTATTGTCCGGGAAAAGAAAATCAGGCAGCAGATGCACTATCACGTCGTGGAGAGCCTACACAGCTTGTGTCCTTGTCGGTTCCATTTGTTTTAGATTGGGAAGAGTTAGCTAAAGAAATAAAGGATGATCCCGATTTGAGTGAAATACGGCAAAAGTTATTAGATGGAGACACAACGTTAGGAGATTACAAATTCGATGGGCATCGATTACTTTACGAGGGTCGTCTAGTGTTGCCTCGTGCATCTTCCTGGATTCCAAAGTTATTTAATATTTTCCATGATAGCGTTATTGGTGGGCATTATGGGGTACTTAAAACTTTTCATAGCATTGGAGCTTTATTGGATAGGTATGAAAAAGGATATTGAGAAGTTAGTTGCTGATTGCGTGATATGTCAACGTCAGAAGTACTCCACTATGGCGCCTGGAGGGTTATTGCAACCTTTAGAGTTACCTACAAAGATTTGGGAAGGTGTTTCAATGGATTTTATTGACGGGTTACCTAAATCAGATGGTTATACAGTAATTATGGTGGTTGTCGATAGGTTGAGCAAGTATGCTCACTTCATACCGATGCGTCATCCTTATACTGCAATAACGGTAGCAGCTGCATTTTTACGAGAGGTTATCAGACTTCATGGAATTCCCGAATCCATTGTGTCAGACCGTGATAAAAATTTTTTAAGTCATTTTTGGAAAGAGCTTTTCAAGTTACAGGGGACTCAACTGAAGTATAGTACTTCATATCACCCGCAAACCGACGGGCAAACGGAGGTGGTTAATAGATGTATCGAGACTTATCTACGCTGTTTTGCATCAGATACTCCTAAACAATGGGCTCGTTGGATTTCATGGGGTGAATATTGGTATAACACGTCTTACCATACTTCTACAAAGACGGCCCCATTTAAAATCTTATATGGGCGAGATCCTCCGCACCTGGTTCATTATGGAAAAGCTTCTTCTCTGGTGTTTGAGGTAGATCGATATTTGGAGGAAAGGGATAGAGTGTTAGAAGAACTGAAGGAGCAATTAAATAAGGCACAAGCAAGAATGAAACGCCATGCTGATGAGCACCATAGGGATGTAGAATTTAATGAGGGCGAGTGGGTTTATCTTAAACTGCGTCCTTATAGACAACAAGGTAACTTTATAAGGGCATTTTGTCCCTTCCATGATAAGAGCCATTGTCCCTAAAGGCACACTTGTTGATAGCAATTGTACCTTACTTTACGGGTGTCGTTGTCCCTAAACGCTTGCTCACTTGATGAAACGAATTGCCCTTTACATGATGATAGCTGTTCTCACTAATGCTTGCACACTTGATAAGAGCAATTGTCAATTACATGATGAGATCCATTGTTCCTAAAGGCTAACTTTATGAGGGCAATTTGTCCCTTACATGATAATAGCCGTTGTCCCTAAAGGCTCACTTGTTGAGAGCAATTGTACCTTACATTATGGGAGTCGTTGTCCCTAAATGCTTGGTCACTTGATAAGAGCAATTGCCCTTTACATGATGATAGCCATTGTCCCTAATGCTTGAACCCTTGATAAGAGCAATAGTCACTTGCATGATGAGATCCGTTGTCCCTAAAGGCTAACTTTATGAGGGCAATTTGTCCCTTACATGATAAGAGCCGTTTTCCCTAAAGGCTCACTTGTTGAGAGCAATTGTACCTTACTTTATGGGAGCCGTTGCCCCTAAACGCTTGCTCACTTGATGAGAGAAATTGCTCTTTACATGATGATAGCCGTTGCCCTAATGCTTGCACACTTGATAAGAGCAATTGTCACTTACATGATGAGATCCATTGTCCCTATAGGCTAACTTTATGATGGCAATTTGTCACTTACATGATAACTGCTGTTGTCCCTAAAGATTCACTTGTTGAGAGTAATTGTACCATACTTTATGGGAGTCGTTGTCCCTAAATGCTTGCTCACTTGATGAGTGCAATTTCCCTTTACATGATGATAGTCGTTGTCCATAAGGCATGCACACTTGATAAGAGCAATAGTCACTCACATGATGAGATCCGTTGTCCCTAAAGGCTAACTTTATGAGGGCAATTTGTCCCTTACATGATAAGAGCCGTTGTCCCTAAAGGCTCACTTGTTGAAAGCAATTGTACCTTACTTTATGGGAGCCGTTGTCCCTAAACGCTTGCTCACTTGATGAGTGGAATTTCCCTTTACATGATGATAGTTGTTTCCCTAATGCTTACACACTTGATAAGAGCAATTGTCACTTGAATGATATGATCCGTTGTCCCTAAAGGCTAACTTTATGAGGGAAAATTTTCCCTTACATGATAAGAGCCGTTGTCCCTAAAAGCTCACTTGTTGAGAGCACTTGTACCTTACTTTATGGGAGCCGTTGTCCCTAAACGGTTGCTCACTTGATGAGAGCAATTGTCCTTTACATGATGATAGCCGTTGTCCCTAATGCTTGCACACTTGATAAGAAGCAATTGTCACTTACATGATGAGATCCGTTGTCTCTAAAGGGTAACTTTATAAGGGCATTTTATCCCTTCCATGATAAGAGCCATTGTCCCTAAAGGCACACTTGTTGATAGCAATTGTACCTTACTTTATGGGTGTCGTTGTCCCTAAACGCTTGGTCACTTGATGAGAGGAATTGCCCTTTACATGATGATAGCCATTGTCACTAATGCTTGGACACTTGATAAGAGCAATTGTCAATTACATGATGAGATCCATTGTTCCTAAAGGCTAACTTTATGAGGGCAATTCCTCTCCCCTAAGGGGCGATTTCCGGCCAACCTCTCCTCCCCTTTTACGATCTGATCTAAGCATTCCATTCAATCCGCCTCTCTATTATTCTTTATAATATGCAATCGGATTGATGGATGTGATTATAGAGGAGGGGTTGTGTCTTGTTTAATTATCTAAATCTTGTGAAATCGCTGCCTCTCTATCTAAACCTTAATCGTTTTGTTTTGTTTGTTTTTTTTTTTTTTCTCTAAGTCGGTTGATAATCGATTTCCTATTTTAAGGTTTAGTTTTCTATTGATTCTTCATTAACCCTTAACGATCCTATCTTATATCTAGTTGATCGTTTTGAGGGTTTTTATCCTTAACGATTACTTATCTATTTAATCGGTTTTAGGGTTTTCTGTGTTTGCTGGATCGTCTAATGTTCATGGTTATTATATTACGATCTTTCTTTGGGTTCGTTTGGTTGCTGGTCGATCGTCTTTATCCCTAAACGATTCTTTTATGGTTGATCGTCAGTTTATGAAGGGGTTTCCTTAAGGCGCTACAATCTTTTTAAAACCTTTTTGGTTTTCATCAGGTCGACTTAGGGATTGTTTTGGTGTGTACATGATGCTTAAACGCTACAAACAGAATACTTCCTTTAGGGTTCTGTTTTGATTCATTATGTGGGTAAAACCTTTCTAGGGTTTTGTCATGCTTAAGCTGTGTGTTTATCCAAGTATTCTTGGATTGGTTGTTGGTTTGTGGTGCGTACCTGATGGTTGGGAGTTATACAACGATGGTTGGCTATGGAAGTGGGTTATGGGAGAGAATCGTGTTCTTTATGTATGTTAGGGTTTTTAATCCTATGTTTTCTTCACTGGATTGGTCGATCTGTTCATGTAATTGGTCGATTGTAGATTCAGTGTGCATATTTAGGGTTTTGTATCCTATGGAGGTCATGCTTTGTCGTTGATTGCCATGCAATTTGGGTCTATGTTTCTACTGTTTTGTTGCTTATGGTGATGAGTCAAAGCTAGTGTTGATCTTGTTATTTTGGAGCATAGTTGGCATGCAACAGGTTTGCGAGGGTACTTTGTCCTTTGCTGCTTAAGTATCCTATTATTGTGTTACATATAATGTCATGTCATGTTCCATTATCGTGGTTGCATATGACTTGATCGTTGGTGTCTTTACTTGGGGATGTCAGCCTCGTGAATTGTTTTTGAGGTGACGGTGTTCACTTGGTTATCTTGGGAGATGCACTTTGGATGGCATTTGTTGACTCATATGATACTTCTATGTGGGTATTGGGTCCT